>JBAMIE010000103.1:4024752-4040296 GCA_037177295.1 Kaempferia parviflora
TCCTCCCCTATCATTATTCCCTATATCCGCCGAAATTCCCGGAGAGAGATTCACCTTATTAAGGATCTTGAGACTTTGTTCACCCGATGGGGTTTCGGGACTCTATTCACCCGAGGGGGTTTCGGGACTTGGTTCGCCCGAGAGAGTCTCGGGACTCGGTTCACCCGAGGGGGTCTCGGGACTTGGTTCGCCCGAGAGAGTCTCGGGACTCGGTTCACCCGAGGGGGTCTCGGGACTTGGTTCGCCCGAGAGAGTTTCGACTCCAAATCACACAAGAGGGCATTTTTAATCATTAGTACCCACATTATACCCTTCTTACTCAGCCTTCATACTTACGGCCTGGATCAGTAGCTAATGACGAACTGCAATCAACTAGTAATGTCATCCAATTAGTTGCTTATGCCTTCAGTTAACTAGATCTAGTTCTTGTGGGTTGTATCTCAAACAAAGAAATTATGTTTTTAAGCATTGCATCTAGTCAACTCCAGAGTCGATCAAGGCTCATCTTTGACAGAATGAGTTTGCTCAAAGATCTTTCCTTCACTCAGTTTACCTCATTATAAGCCTACATAAGGACTCAAAATCGAGCTCAATTGTAGATTATGACTTGGGACCATTGTCCCACAATTAAGCTTCCTTTAATGGGGCAGCCTTCTTTGCTTGCCTACTAAGTTTACTTCGCCAGCGACTCCTAATTTAAAAAAACAAAAAATAAAAAAATAATTTCAAAATTTCTAAATATAAAAAAGTAAGTAATGAATAGGTTTCACATGGCGACGCCCGCGATCTCACTGGTTTCCACTCCCCTCACTCTCTGATCCAATGCCCTCACATTAATACCCTCGCCCTTCCTTCTTTCACTCAAACCCTCGCTTAGTGAGGCCGCCGCCCCTCCGCTGCTTCCTCCTCCTCTTCACTAACAGCCACTGCCGGCTTCTCCTTCACCCCCCCTAGTCCGCTTTCCTCCGTCGCCAACGCTCCCCTTCTTCCTCCCTTTTCACTCATCCGCGGAGCCGGTGCCTCCGCTGCTACCGTTTCCGTCTCGTGCTGCTGCCCCTCTCCACACTCTCATCCCGCTCCGGCCTCTCCATCGTCGGTCGTGCGTGATTGGGTACGTTTCTTGATATAGACAATTTCATAGCTTAACTATTACATTTTGTTAATAATAATTTTTAGGCGATTAATTTGTTGTTAGTGATAATTTGTTAAATTTTGTAAATGATAATTTAGGTGTTTAATTTTTTGTTGATGTTACTTTTTTCAATATAAAATTCTTTGGTATTGTTTAATTTGTCACATGGACTAAGCATTTGGTTGTTTGGGAACGAATAGATATTTCATAATTTAATTTGTTATAGATTTCTCACTTGGACTAAGCACAGGCAAATTTTCATGTCATCCCACCTTTTGATAGATTCTATTCCTTGTTGGTCTCAGATAAATTTTTTTAACAGGTCCATTGAGCTTCATTTTGACAGATTGAGCTTGTTCAACATGGTTCAATTTATACCTATCAAAATAATCATAATCAAAGCCAACTGCATAGGAATGCACTCAGGCCTAAACTTTCATGTCTCTCTCCTCTTTCCTAATCCTATGCCTATGGCTGTGTTGAAAGCAATAGCCATCCTTAACTCTTAGTGTGTGTTGAGAGTCATGATGCAAACTATGTCTAGGCGAAGTGAGTGGATGCGTGTCTTCTGAATCATCAATAAGTTAGAATTTATTATTTACCTATATCATTCTAGTTTTCTAATAACTTGTTATTTAATTTTTTCTAGACCGCCCATGCAAGTTTTAAGGGTCTTAGCCTCATCTTTCAAGTCGTCTATCTACATTTTTCACAATGGGATTCGGAGTTGACAAATAATGAAATTTATAAAACTTTGTTACACTAATAAACTAAGCGTACAAATAAAGGGATATGATTGATGATATATTAAACTACAAAGTATGACAAGCAATGAAGGCTCAACAAACTAGGGTTTATGAGAAAATCTAGGTAAATTCAAAAAGTTGATAATCAATTAAATTAAATAAAAATAATTTTCAATGAAGGATTTTATCAGAGTAATGCAAGCCTATTTTGTTTTCAAAGTTTGTCATACAATTGTCTCAATGATGGAGGAGGGTGTCTTCCTCAAAGTGGATAGTCTATACTTCTTTAGATTTTCTAGAATAATTGCAAAATTGTTTTTTTAAATAGATCAGATTCCTAATTGGGATTGTGAAATGGAGAGTTGTGAGAACATGGCTTTTCTTTTGAAACAATTCCACTGGAGGTGGTTTTGGAATGCAGATCTCGTGGCCATAAATACGCAAGAGGTGTTGTTGCCCGCTCAATTGGCATCTAGTTGGAATCATGACCTTAGATGATGCTTGGTTGTGGCATGGGATGACGACAACCATATGAGTGTGTGGTCGGATAAAGAGGGAGGAACATGAATAGTGGAAGGTGGAGGTTGAGGTGTGGCATCATAGAGTCAGTGTAACTGCACAGAGATGGTGGAGCCAATAGAGTAATGGTAGTAGGAAATCGATGACATGGAAGAAGACATAGGTTGGGGAAGATGGACTCATACTCCTTCTTGGCTTTTACTTTGTAATCTAGAAGAGAAGCGAGAAAATTTCAGCGAACAAAGAGTAGAAGAGGAAGCACATGTAGGGAAGAGGAGGATCAAGACACGAAGGGAGACGTACTAAATTGGGATTTTGGATCTGATAGCACTTAATGCAACACAAACAAAGCATGCTACGAAACACAAACCCTTGATGTACGAAGTGATTTTTTTTTAAAACTGAAATATAAATCAATACAAGGGATCTAATCTCTTTTATAAATTGGGATTATGATTATGTCTTTTGTAAACCCAAACAACCTGAATGACTTACTAAACAACTCTAACAAATCTAAAACTCTTTTAAAAATTAAATTAAGAATTTTAAATAATTGAATTAGTCGAAGCTTGAATGACTTACTAAAACCCAAAAACCTCTAATGACTTATTAAAACACTTAAAAAAAAACTCTAATGACTAATTAAAAACATCTAAAAAACTCTAATGGATAATTAATACCCTAACTACATCAGGAGGGAAACAATTTGGGAATGAAAGTGGGTAGGGAAAGAATTCAAAAGAAAAAGATTGTGAAATATTTTTTATCTGACCATTTCCTTCGATGGAAGAAAAGAGATTTGAAAAAAATTATTTTATTTTTGTCAAAGATAAAAAAAGAAAAAGAAAGAGAAAAATTGAAAAGAAAATTTTCTTGTTGAAATTTTTTAAGCTTCAATATGAACTTCATTGCACATGATAATGAAGCTTCCACTCAAATCAGATGGAAGTAATATAGATCAAAACTAAGGAAAAATTATCACAACCTTTTCTTTCCTCTACTTATTTTTTCACCAAAGAAAACAAAGAGAAAGTGCAGTTGGAAAAATCTTTCTATCACTTTATTTTCTTTATGTTTTCCTTTCCTGCAGGAAACCCACCCTAATGGAGGTTAAATCTTTTGGGTTCTGTACTCTGGCATAAAATAGGAATAACCTGACCTAAAGCTTTCTTAATTCACAGAATGGTGCATGCAATAAATTATTCATCTATAGTTTGGCATCTAAAACTAGCATCAACCTTAACTATGTTTTCTAAACCAATGGAAAATTATCTAAAAGGACACCTAGTTGATTAACACCTGATATGTTCCCTACTTGTGAAAAATTCCCTATAAAGGCACCTGAGAAATTATTTTCCAAGTTTACCTCTAGATTTTTCACAGCACAAATATTGTTGTGCACTGTTAATATAAAGAAATTTTGGAAAATTTAATGGCTCTAATGGGTTGTATATCAACCACGTGGGGAATTTTTATTTCAAATTCCCTAGATTAAATTGATTTACCTCTTTCATATTATATTTAGAATTTTCAAAGCGGGTAGTGATGTACTTGACTTACTGAAAAACAGAACACAATGAACTCCAAGAAAGGTACAGGAAAGGTTTCTGCCTCTCCAGCTACAGGGGGCAATTCATCGAGAGGTAAAGGTGTTGAAGATCCTGATTCTGGCATTAATCTGTTGAGCAAGAACATGTCTGGTTTGGGCCTAGATTCTCAGGAGGATGGGTGGGAGGTGTATGCAAAAAAATCTAAGAATAGAACTGGCGGAGTTTCATCAAAACCTTGTGATTCTTCAAATTCTTCTAAATCTTTGGGTCATGCAGAAGGGATCTCTAGACAAGGATGGGGTACAAATGTAGGAGTTGGTAGAACCTCTGGGAATAGCTGGGTTCAAGCCAGTGAGTATCGTAGTCCTGGTGGCAGAGGAATTGGAAAGCAGCAACATCCTCCTAAGGGCTGGGAGTCACAGTACATGGCCCCACCTGCTGGTCCTGGTGTAGCACCACCACTGCAACATGGTTGGCAATGGGCTGCAAGAGGTGGATCATCTGGTTCTCAACCGAAAACTGGGGAAGCTGTTTCTAAAAATCAACGTCAGGATGGTTCCTTTGGTGGAGATTATGACTCTGATGATGATTCTGTAACTAAACAACAAGATCGTGATTCAGATTATGATGACAATGATGATTTGGTGGATGATAGTGATGATGATCTCAGCGATGATTATGATTCTGATTCTAGTCAAAAGAGCCATGAAACTAGAAAGAAAAGCAAATGGTTCAATGGTTTCTTTGGGGAGCTGGATAAACTGACTATCGAAGAAGTCAATGAACCAAATAGGCAATGGCATTGTCCTGCATGTCATAATGCCCCAGGTGCTATTGACTGGTATAAAGGCCTACAACCTTTAATGACCCATGCAAAGACCAAGGGTAAGACAAGGGTAAAACTTCATCGAGAGCTTGCTTTACTTTTAGAAGAGGAGCTTCATCGAAAGGGAACTACTGTTATACCTGCTGGTGAAGTATTTGGTAAATGGAAGGGTCTGAAGGAGTCAACAACTGACCATGAAATAATCTGGCCTCCGATGGTGGTTATCATGAATACTATACTTGAACAAGATGATAATGACAAGGTACATAAACACATTTATACCTATGTTTGATCTTTCGTAATCATTAAACTTATTTTGGTAGTGCTTGCTGTACACTTTGTGACTCAGTTATAACTTTTTGATCTTGTATTAATGTAGTATAAAGTCAAGCACATCAAAATTGACTGAAGTTAAATAATTCAATTATGATTTTGTTATTTGACTTCTTCTGTAACCTGATTTTTCTTCCTTGAAGTTTGTCTAATGAGATTAACAAAATTGAATAAATCAACTAGATATATCATTGATTGCTCATCTTGCTTGTTGATGTTCATTCAATTAATATGCTTGTCTTATTCGCTATAGTTGAGTGTGCTCAAGAAATTGGCTAAACTTTTTTTTTTTCTTCTTCTGTAACTTTCTTAGCCCTTATAACCATTCAAGCTTGGCATTACCAATACATAGTATCTGACCACTTAGAATTTCAATTCTTGATTTTGTGCCTAGTGTTTTTATATGAACTCCACTAGTAAGCTACATCCATAATAACTCAGGTACCTGATTTTAACTGTTTATGTTCTATGCAAATATGGAACTTGACTTATTTTTTAGGAAGTTCTAATTATAAATTTTCATAGTTCCATTAGGAATGTATATTCATAATAGCTCGACTTAGGATTTTAACTGATTATGTTCAATGCAAATGTTAAGCTTGAATTTCTTTATCAAGAATGAAGTTCTAACAATAAATGCCATAAGTAGTTCAATGTGGCAGAAATTTTTGTGACAATATAGTAAACCCTGGAGATGCTACATTTACATGCTCATGGTCATTGACATTGTTGCTTGGTGTCAATGTTGGCAAACGTTTCTGGATAAATAACAATTTATAATATAAATAGTGGAAACGATTCCAATGATTTTGTTTTATTCTTTTTATCAAATAAGTGTGTTTGGAATAATAAAATTAAATTAATGACACTATATTTTCGTTATATTATAGAACTATTAAATACTATTAGAGTATTAAGTGGGATTAAGCAAGTAACAAAGACTCCTCTTTCTCTCATATGCATTTTCTAGGATTCAGTTTGTGATCAGTGAAATATGAACTATATTGGCTGAGTATTCCGAATTTGACCTTGGTTCATTAAATTTAAGCTGATTTTGTCCATTTAATAGTGAAATATAATAATTTTCCAATTAATTTCTTCAACTCTATAGCTTATTTTTGAACTTTTCCATTGATCTTCATGAGTTGCCCAATTTTCTGATAAAGACCAGATTAACATTTGCTAATACCAATTCAAGATGGTGGATCTTTGTTGCTATTTTCCTGACAATGATAAACAACCCGAGTAGAGTGTTTAATGAAATAATTTCAGATGTTGAAGCATTGTTAACTTTGGCAAGATCATGATCATGTCAAATTGAATCCAGATATTTAGTTATTCCACAAAGATGAAATTTGTGGATGCTCAAGTGTCGTACTTGGTTGTAGTAGGTCTCTATTAAGAAGTTGAGAAATGATTGACTAAGCTTTGAGTTAACTGTGGAATGGTAGTCTGAGAATCTGAAGTGGATTAGCTTCTTTGATTGAGTTAATTAAAGTGAGAATCCAAGTTTTTTAAATTGAGGTTGCTAAGAGACTGGCTATTCCTTATCTTTGTATGAGAACCATGATAGATGGTGGTTCACTGTGCTTAAGCATTTGTTTATACGATTCACGTTGGTTGATCTTTATCAATATTTACCTGATAATAAGATTTCAGATGTTGAAGCATTTTTTAAATTTGGCAAGTTCATACATAGGTCAAATTGAATTAAAGATATTTAGCTATTCTACCCAAAAGATGTAGCTTGTGGAATCTCGAGTGCGGTAGTTGGTTGTAGTAATCCTATTGAGAAGTTGAGAGATAATTGACTAACATTTAAGTGTCGAATTGTAGCCTGAGAATATGAAATGGATTAGCTTCTTGTTACCTGAGTTAATTGAAGTAGAATCCACGTTCATTAAAATGAGGTCGTTAAGAGATTGTGGCTATATCCTTATCATTGGATGATACTCTACGATTCGTCGGTGGATGACTACTTGAAATTCCACTATTTTTCTCCTTCTCAGCAAGAATCCAGAAGTAGAGAAACCTCTTGCATTTTTTTTTACAAGAATGGAATTTAACACAAGGAAGAAAAAGTAATTGAGATCTTTACGAACAAGAGAGATGAGCTTGGTAGCAAAAATATGAGTACTTTAGTAGTTGTTCCGGGCCCCTAAGGTCCACTTTTATTGCTTTAGCCCTTTAACAACTTTCTAGTCACGTTATACTTTTTCAGATTACTAGCAGTCCTGTTCATCAATCGATTGCTTACACACTAGTTGTATATATCTAGTTATAGCAAATTTCTTGACATCAGACCAACAACTCTCTTTTTTATTATTGCTTATCAATCGATTAATTAAACTCTTTGATTTTTAATAGTTGACCAATTGATTGGGCCACCTAGTCGATTGGATTGATTGCATTGACTGACTAATCGACTTCTTCTTGAGCTGAACCTTTTGTTCATTTTCGTTTGATGCCGAGTTGACTGATTTAGATATCAATAGTCGACTGAGTCCATCAGTCGACTGCCCATAACTGACTGACTGCAAAGAAGAATATCATACTTAGTTTGTGTTTGAGAAGTTGACTGAGTAAAGTATTTGTCGACTGCTAGTTGAATAAAAACCTTCTGCTCATTTCTGTTTAACCTTGAGTTGACTGCCTAGTTGACTCAAGTTCTAGTTGATTGAAAGACTTTTCTGGTCAAATGATATCCTGCGATCATTTCATACATGTACACTCAACTCTCCTGATAGAAGCTTACTTTCATGTCATCTCTGAGATTTTGTTGTGCCAAGAAGCCTTCTTGCTTTTGGTTCCATGCCTAGAGGCTCTGATACTTCATCAAATACCTAGCATCCAGTCCCTTTGACCTATTGGGACTTCATGCTACCAAGAATGCGATTCTTGGCGTTCTTGAGTCTTTATGTGCCAACTATTTAGTCCTCCCGGGCACAACTGAGATGGAAACCATGGGGTAGAATTGCTGAATGGTGCAAGGGTCAAATCCCGACAAAGCCTTGTGACCATACCCTCTCTGGTGGGGACCATCTATAGTTTCTTGATTTACTCCTCCCAATGGTGTGTGGGACAGTGGTGTGTGTGTGTGCACCTCTTTTTGAAAATACCTCTCTGTTTGTCTACATGCTCATCAGACCAACCTGAACTACTGAAGCACATTGGAAATCTTGAAAAATGGGTTGGGTTTTATAACCGTTGTTTATCTCCTTCAAAGCAAGACTATTTTTTTTTTTAATTTCAAAAAGCACACAATAAGCTAAATAGGGTGTGAAACCAAGATTGGAGGACATTGTTACACTAAAGAGAGTCCCAAGTATGCTTGGTCCCGATTTGGATTTGTATCTAATAAACCTAAGCTCATAGTGAGTTTAAATCAAAATTTACTAATGGTTGTATAGGGTCCAGATTTTAAACAATTTGAACATCGTTAGAGACATGAGGGTCCCAAGAATACATAAGTGCTATTATTGAGTGAATGTGATAAGCCTGAGTGTATCTATGACTATGATAAAATTACACAAAATTGAATTTTTCAAAAACTCATAGTAGGTTGAATAGGATGTGGGACCAAGATGGGAGGTCATGGTTACACTTAGGAGAGTTCATGAATACATTAGTGTTGATTTGGGTTGGATATGATAAACCTAACTCCATTAATAAGTTTTGGTCAAAACTTACTAATAGTTGTATTGGGTCCAGATTCAAAATTTTTTGAACATTGTCAAAGCCACAAGAGTCCTAGGAATACAGAAGTGTGGTTGTTGAATGAGTATGATAAACCTAAATGCACCAGTATGTTCTAAAACAACATAAGGCTAAATTTGTTTTTAAAACTCACAACATACTAAATAGGGCGTGGAACCAAAATTGGAGAGAATTATTACACTAAGTAGCATCCCAAGAATATATTGCTCCTGATTTGGTTCAAATTTGATAAGCCATCCATCAGAGGTTGGGGGATTAAATATACTTTCACTTTAAAACAATTTGTCGTTGTAAGAAGTTAACACAGTAGAAAATACAAGTGATACAATTTAAAGCAAGAACAAACAATTACAAACCAACAATGATTTAACGTGGTTAGGTAGCCCTCACCACCCACTCAACTTGTGATCAGTGGATCACTCCTCTTTTTTCCACTATTTTTTCTCCTTCACAACATGAATCTAGAGGAGAAACCTCGTATACTTCTTCTACAAGAACGGAATATAACACAAGGAAGAAGAAAGGAATTAAGATCTTTAAAGAACATGAGAGAAGAGCTTGGAAGTAAAAATATGATCATTTTTAGTAGTTGTTATGAGTTTCCAAGGTCCCCTTTTATAGCTTTAGTCCTTTAACAACTTTCTAGTGACATTTTGCTTTTTCATGTCGCCAACAATCAACTATTATTGTTCATTAGTCGACTGCCTGTACAATAGCCAAGTATACAACCATTGTAGACTTTCTGATGTCATATCTAATCTCAGGTTTTCTTTTCGCTGTTGAATAGTCCATTGATGAGCCATCTAGTCGACTAGATTGACTTCAGTCAATTGACCACTCGACTGATACCCAAAAAAACCTTTTTTTTCTTTTTAATATTTGATGTTGAGTTGACTAATTCAAGGTATTAAATCTAAGGTATAAGTAGACAGTGTCCATCACCAGTTAACTATCTGCTCAATCAGAATATCACACTTAGTTTGTTGTTGTTTGAGGTTTTTTGCTTTGAGTAGTTGACTAAGTAAAGTATCAGTCAACTTAAAACAATATTAATCGACTAATCAGTTGTTGCTTGCACAAAAACCTTCTACTTATTTTTGTCTAACCTTGAGTCAACTGCCTAGTTAACTCAAGTACAAGCTGATTGATATCCCGACTGCGGTCATTTTTAAAGTTAAGTCTGCTCCTAAGTCTATTACCATATGTATCTCAAGTACATCTACTAGAGTCTCCTCATAGGACCTTACCTTTATGCGAACATACTCTTCATTGCCTTCGGGACTCCGTCATGCCAAGAAGCCTTCTTACTTTCAGGCCTTCCATCCCTAAAAGCTTCGACGCTTCCTAGACTTCATCAAATGCCTAACACCTAGTCATCTTGACCTATAAAATATAAATGTTGCCAAGAATCCCGTCCTCAACTTCTTGGGTTTCCATGCGCCAACTATTTGGTCCTTGACCTATTTGAACTTCCACTTGGTATCAAATCCTCATTGACCTATATGGACTTTCGTTATTACACAAACACCTGTCGTCTTTTCTACTCTTGCACACACGTAAGATCAACAATTTCCCTATTTTTTTTTTCAAATATCAAAACTACATGCTTAGGCATGATTGCACCAACACACTGTGTTATATATATATATATATATATTCATCAATCGACTTAACTAGGAATATATATTCTGGTTGAACTAAATTTGATACAGTAGATGTTTACCTTTGCATTCCTGCAAAAGAAAATTGACTAGGAAAGAGTAGGTACCTTCTTTGCCACATGATTAATGATCTACTTGAAAAGTTTCTATAATTGACCAAGGATTTCTTAAGGCCATTAGGTTATCACTGAGTTGATAATCTTTGATAGATATCCAAGCCATGATTTAAAATTTCGTACTAGGCAGAATTTACCGTTCCATTCACGGCTCGGCACCGACACTCCATCACAGTGGCTTCGCGGTCCCACTTTTTTTTTTTTCTTTTTAAAAGTTTTTTATTTTATTTTATATTCATTTTTAATATTTAGGTTAAATTTTTTTACTTTTATTAAAAAATACCGAAATCATATCGGCAAGACACGATATGGTATCAAAACCGTATCATTTTGGTTATAAATTAAAATTTTAATACGGGTCAAAATTTTAATCCATGATCCAAGCTAACAAGGAAAAGGGAATACATTATTACTCGACATTGTAGATGTTTACATTTGCACTCCCAAAAGAAGATTGATTAGGAAAAAACAGGGACCTCCTTTGCCACATGGACAATGATTTACTCGAAAAGTTTCTCTAATTAGGCAATGATGTCTCTTTAACCTATTGGGTTATCACTAATTGTATTATTCTTGATAGGAACCCAATCTAATGCCTCAACTATCCCCTAGTGGATCCATTGGTAGTCATAGTCAATATTCGTATAGTAGAACTATGTTGTTTATTTTAAAATTGTAAAGGAAATTATATTCTTTCTTAACATCATCTGCTTATAGGTCTTATTTGCTTTCTTTTTGGTGGAAAACAATAGGATTTTCATCCGACTTTAAAGGATGTTAAGAATTTTAAATAATCTCTCATTCACTTGAAACTTTAAGGCCATATTGCCTATGATGTAAGGAAATAGCTAGGAAAGAGATGTAGGAGAATGAATTCATATGAACAACAACTACCAAATCTTATCCCACTAGGTGGGGTTGGCTATATGGATCCTTCTACGCGATTGGGTTCTATCCCCTACTATATCTTCATTTATATTTAAATAAATTTTATCTTGTTTTATTGTTGCTAAATAAGTCTTTTTTTTTATCTTCCTCTACCTAGTTTGTTATAAACACATGTCATAGTTTCATATCGCCTAATTAGAGTATTTATTTGTCATTTGAGCACATGTTCATACTATCTTAAACGTGTCTCTGTAGTTTTACCTCAATAGGTGTAATCCCAACTTTCTCTTTAATATTTTCATTTATGATTCTATCCAATTTTTTTATGTTCGTACATCTACAATATTCTCATCTCTGCAACGCTTATGTGCTCGCGTTATAGTTCAACATTCAACTCTATATAATATAGCATGTCTAATCGCCATTTTGTAAAACTTTTCTTTAAGTCTTAGAGGTACTTTACAATCATAAATAACACTTGATGCTTTGCTCCATTTCAACCATCCACTTATATTCTATGCAAGACATCTCTCTCAATACCTCAATTTTTTTTTGTAAAAATAATCCTAAATACTTAAAATTCTCAGTAACCTATTATGCCTAAAACCTTTCACTTTTAGTATTTCCCACCGAGATTCGAGTTTAACATTCACTCTTTCACATATTTTATCTACCAAAACGATATTATTTGCAAGCAATATGCATTACGATACTTTATTTTGGATGTGTTCACTGAGTTGATATAACTCCACCTTAATGCTTGTACTTCTATCTGTCCTTAAATATGTTTTGCTTCCCATATTTTAACTTCCATCATTTAATTTTAAGAGTCATGTATATTTTTCTTCTATTATACTATGCTTAAGGTGTATATTCAACACTACTAACCTATGCTAGGTAGTTAAATTTTTTCTAGAAATGACCTTACAATCGTTATAAATTTTTCTATCATTTTTCCTTTTGAACATGTTAAGTGTTCTTGTCTTTTCTTAAAAACATATTAGCTAGTATAAAATGTTGCAAAATCCAATATAGTTTTCTCTTTTTCATTTCTTCTTCTAAACCCATAACCTCATGTACCTTATTATATTCCTTATTTTTCACTCCTTTATTCCCATTTAGATCTTCTCCTAATAAAATCAATTTGCTTGGCAGAATATTTTGTAATACCTCATCTAGATCGTCTTAAAATCTAGATTTGGTATGGTTATCTAATCCTATTTAAGGTACATATATGCTAATTACATTAATAGGTTGTTTCACCACTACTAGAGCTATAATCCTATCCCCCTTTCATAACTACTACTGCTACATCCTTTAGTGAACTATAGAAAAAAAATACCTACTTCATTTTTAGTTTTACTCCTTATCATAACTTAAAATCCGAATTCTCTATCATCTTTGCCTTTTCTCCTACTCATTTTGACTCTTGTACAAAAAAAAAATTAATTTTTCTCCTAATTATCGTATCGACTACCTCTATTACTTCCATGTTTCAAATCTTAGACCAATTTTCTATAATATTTGTTTTTATCCAATCTATGATGTGCGAACTCTTGCATATTTAATATTACACTCTAAGTTCTCATGGGGATGTAGCGGTATTTGCCGATACGTTTCAATCCACCTTGCAATGCGAACTTTTGCATATTTAGCATTACATCCGAATTTTCATGGAGATGTAGCGGTCCTTGCTGAGACGTCACAGTCGAACCCTACATTGCGTGTCTTCTGGGGAACATCCTAGCAATAGCACAATAGTTTGATCGATCCATTCATTGAACATTTGCCTAAAAGTTCATCTGCTGGCAACCTAACGCGCAATCGTCACCCTTTTTCAATCGGGCTTGGGACCAACTTTGTCGGGTTTAATGAATTCATATGAAAGGATAGGAAAATGATTTCCTAATTTGTAAGTTTTTTTGGAAAGGAGTATGTAGGATCGGTGGAATCGATATGGTTTGAATATCGATTGTTCGCTTCGTCGTGTGTTCATTTGAGCGCATATGGTAGACATCGTCACCAACATAATTTGGAGTTAATGCTTCATAGTTCGTCTCACATCTCTTGATATTGTCACAAGTTCTGTAATTGAACCTACAATTCCTATTGAGGCCAACAATGTCATCAATCATGACAAAGTGATTACCGATAGAAGAAAAACATTTCTTGAGATATCTCCTACACAACTCAAAGGCCTGCCACAAGATTATTCACTTCATGCAATCCTCATTGGGTTGCTAACTCTCTACTCAAGCTTTCCCACATATGGCACCAAGCTTATTGGTCAATTTTTGTATCGACTATAGCTTGCCTTGCTAGGTGCAATCTTCAATTCATGATTGAAGTAGCTCAAACCACAAAACTCTAATGCTCTGATTATTCTGAAGCATGGATGAAGGAGGGAAAGAAATCAACGGTGGAAAAATATTTTCAAGGAAAGAGGAAAGAAGAGAAAGAAATGCAAAAGGAGAGGGAAAGGAATCCTCTTGGTGAGCTTGAGCTTGTGGTCGCACAACCAGACCCTTAGCTCACGGTGATGCCACAAACTCATGGCCTCTTTGTGGCTGACCTCTCCGTGCTCGCTGTGAGTTTGTGGCATCACCATAAGTTTGTGGTCTCGCTACGAACTTGTGACCACCAATTTTTAAGTGTTCGGGATTGGGATTTGCAGCTGAAGTTCGTTGTTCCCTTGGTGGAATTTTTTGAGAGACAATGGAAAGTTCGTTCGTCTGATTTCGGGCAAACAGAAAAACAAGTCAAAAACAGTACGCAGATTGATTTGGAATCTGTCTATTATTTTTTTAATAGGTAAACAGAGGAATTAGTTTCAATTCTCATGCAATCTATCCTTTCTCATCCACGTTTTGTAAGAATATAGGACATAAAGGTAAATGTGGAAGGATTGGAGTGAGTACCAAAAGTGAATTAGTTTCATACTTGTTGATCAGTTTAACTGAGGTGAGAATAGTTTGTAGAAGCTGAACAGTGGTGCTAAATATTGAAGTAAAATTCCACCAAACCACACCCTCATTGCCATGATTTTGGAGGTTGTCCAGGTAGCCAATATTGGAGTTCAATGCTTGAATATAGAAATATGGAAGTTAAGGAGCAGGCATCTGCTGAAGTCTTAATGGTGTCTTTAATGTCTGAGGTGGGCGTTGCACCTGGGTCAAACCAAGATAGTGATTTTTGGTGGTCATAGAAATAGGAGATTGCTTTTCCTATCATGCTTACTGTGGGCAAACATATGTCACATTCTCATTCAGCATTCTTATTCAACTCTTCCTAGGTGCTGAGCCTGGAACAATTTACACAAGTTTATAACCGTATTTGAGAAACATTTTGGGTTCTCATTGATAGGTAGACGTAGCTGTTATTCATTCTATATCAAATCCCTCCCTTTGTTATTTGTAGATAGTCTTTCAGCTAAAAGTTCTCTGTTATGAATCTTTCCTTCTATTGGTGGTGTTAGGATGTATTATATTTTCTTTCGCACAATCTTGTGAACAACTTGTTGATGTGGAATTCTTAATGAAAGTCTGTAATTGGATTTATGCGGAAAAGAAATTAACTCGTTTTTTTGGATAAGGACTTTGAAGAATGCTTGAGAGTGAGCATGTTATGAATTTTTGTAGCCTGTGATTTTTTTCATAATATTGAAGTGAAATTTCATTAGCAAATCCTATCCTACTTTCACTAATTTGAATGTTTTTTTTGTCAAAGTATTGAAATTGGTATATCAAAAAATTGGCATCTTCGATCGATTTTATTGATTGTTTCATTTGTATTCCTGCATTCTTAATCTTTTCTGATGTCCATAAGATAAGCAGTTTTGTGTTCTTGTGTCTTTGATTTATACAGCATTTTACCCATTGAGTTCACTTTCTGATATTACAAATCAACCAAATCTACATCACACTTATGATAATAGATTCGAGTATTAGCATCTTGCAAACATAGTCCTCTAGTTTCTTCTTGTTGGGTCCAAAAGAGTTTTAGATATCTCCACAATGGCATGATATTGTCCACTTTGGACCTAAGCCCTCATGGTTT
>JBAMIE010000103.1:4040396-4059352 GCA_037177295.1 Kaempferia parviflora
ATAATAACCATAAAGAAATGTCTTTATCAATATTTAGGAATATGATACAACGAGTCCATACAACAATCATCACATGAACGGCTCTAGGGCTCTCACTAACACTTTAAGTGTCCCAAGTCTTTGATCTCAAATTCTTTTGACATAAGAGACTTCTAATTTCATCATCATGATTTTCTATAAGGACAATGTCATTAACATACTCCATCAGAATTGTGATTTTTTCCATCTGAGAAATACTTCATGAACCAGGTGTGATCAACTTGTGACTAAGAGTATCCGTCATTTTTTAAGATTTTTGTGAATCTATCAAACCATGCTCTTAATGCCTCTTTCAACCCATACAGAGCCTTTTTGAGTTTGCATACTTTTCCTTGTGTATCACTCGTCTCAAAATCAGTTGGGATGTCTATATATACTTCTTTAATCAAGTCTCCGTTAAGGAAAACATTTTTAACATCGAACTGATAGAGTTGTCACTTCAAGTTGGCAGCAATGGACAGTAGAACATGAACTGTGTTGAGTTTAGCTACTGGTGCAAAGGTCTCCTGATAATCAATACCATATGATTGAGTAGATCCTTTTGCCACTAGTCGTGCTTTGTACTTGTCTTTGGTTCCATCTGCATTTTGTTTAACTGATACCCAGTTTTCTTTTCTGATAGTAGCTTTGTTATCACCCATGTGTAATTCTTTTCTAGTGTGTTATACTCCTCGAAAGTTGCTTTATTCCATTCAGGAACTTTAAGAGCTTTATACACAGAGTTAGAATATTAATTCTATATGAAAAAGTCACAAATGCATGAAATAATGGTGATAACTTCACATAGAGATGCAACTGTGAAGAGGGCGTTGAGTGTAGGATCTTATACCTTTCGCAATTGCTAGATTTAATGTAGAATCTAGCTATGAGCTAGAATCTATTGTCTCCTATTGTGATTAAGGTTCAAATTGGCTTGGGTGGCAATGTTGAGGTAGTATATGACCTTGATATTTTCTTCTTTCGTACACCTGTAGAGGAGGACGATGAGGAGGTTAACTATCAAGGTTTGGAGATGGTGATGGCTCAATAAGGGATATCCACTCCCAATACTGCAATTCACTTGTATTGTTCTCCCCCTAAATTGTAGTATTAGAGTAGTAAGGAATAGTTTCAAAGAATGTAATATCCATAGTATTCTAAAACTTTTTGGTCACTGGTGAATAACATTTGTATCATTTTTAATTAGAGGATAACCAAGAAAGATGCATTTATGACCCCGAGCATCAGGCTTGCCTAGAATGAATGTGTACAAAAGTTGTGGAAGGTTAGAGATAAGGTGATACTGGAAATATGTTTTGTAGTGTCTGCAATGAAGTGCGGTATTTGAGGACTCGAGAAGGTAGGCGATTGATAAGGTATGTGGAAGTGAGGATTGCTTCTTTCGAGAAAGTAATTGGAATATTAGTTTGAAACATTAGGTATCGGGCCACCTCAAGAATGTGGCGATTTTTTCTTTCAACTACACCATTTTGTTGTGGTGTGTCAACATCAGAACTTTGTTGGACAATTCCATGAGATTTGAGATGAGCTAAGATCCGAATTAAAAATATCTGACATTGTGGATCTTGAGTATTTGAATATTAGCTTTGAATTGGTTTTTTGATCATGACATGGAAGCTTTGGAAGATATACTTGGCCTCTGATTTGTCTTTCATTAGGAATGTCTAGTATAGTCTAGTGTGATCGTCAACCAACAGGAGGAACCGTTTTGAGCCTGTGAGACTTGGAGTACGAAATGGTCCCCAGATGCCACCATGGATGAAAGAAAAAGGATGTGTGAGCTTATATAGTCTAGGAGAGCAAGTGTTTCGAGTATGTTTTGCAATTTGACAAACTTCACACGAAACAAACTTGGATTTTTATTAATAAAGAGCGAGGGAAACAAATACCTTAGATATGAAAAATTAGGATGACCTAGTCGAAAATGCCACATCATAATATCATTTTCTTTATTGGATTGACTACAATTACTAGGACTCAACTGATATTTTTGACTAACCAAACGACTTGAAGGTGGATATGGATTGAGAAAGTCAATATCTGCATGATACTCAGCGCCAATTGTCTTCCCGGTGCTCAAGTCCTGAAATATATAAGAGTTAGATAAAAATTTAGTCTCACATTTGAGATTCTTATTCAATCTACTAACAGACACAAGATTACAATCAAGGACATGAACAAATAACATAGCATGGATAGTTAATGTGCTTGAGAGATGAACTACCATTTTTACACATGTCCCATTTGCTATACACATTGGGGTTTGCCAATGAATGAAAAAGTGGAGAAAAGTAATCTATCATCTGTCATGTGCTCTGAAGCGTCCACAAGAGGAGTGGGGAGATGTATGCATTGCTGATGAATGCGATATGTTTGCCTTCTGATTGAGCAATTGAAGAATATCAAGTTGTTCCTTAGAGAAAGGAACTACACAGTGTCGGGGCGCGACTACATAATTTTCCCTTGCTTCGTGGCCTGGGAGGACTTCTAATATGTTGGTTTCCCATGAAGCTTCCAACATTTGTGTTTGGTGTGCCCTTGCTTTTGACAGTAGTCACACCAAAGACGTCCCTTCTTTGTGTTGTAAGTCGGATTCCGGTCAGCTAGAGCATTTGCTTCAGTTGACTTGAGAGACTGAATTTCTAGGTTTGGATGTCCTAACATTGCCCGAATACGACTCTCTTCCCTTCGAACTTTTGAAAATGTCTCCTGAAGACTTGGCAGTGGTCTTGTGCCGAGGATTCTGCCCCTTACTGCATCTAGGGACTGATGAAGTCCCATCAGAAACTTAAAAACTCTCTTGTTCTCCACAAATTTCTTAAAACATATTTGATCTTTAGGACATTTCTAGATATGAGTTTCAAAGAGATCCACCTGTTGCCAACAGTGAGTGAGAGTTATGAAATAAGTTGTCACGAGATGGTTACCTTGTTTGAAGTCTTGGAGAGTGTTTTCAATGTGAAATAATTTAGCGATGTTGTCTTGACTGGAGAAAGTATCTTGAACTGTCTCCCAATTCTCACCAATTTTTGCATTCATAGAAATGATTAGCCATAACATAACCAGATTATTTTCGGCTCTTCAGACTTGGTGCTCTGAATTGCTTATTACTGGTTTTGGAACACTTAATAGATGATCATCTTTTCCTCGTCTGCTGAGGAAGCTTATTGTTGGTTTTGGAACACCTAATAGATGATAATCTTTTCCTCATCCGCTGAGGAACATCATCACAGATTGTGACTATTGAAGATAATTGTGGCCATTCAGTTTGTGAATGGTGATTGAACCAGAGATAGTTTCTGGTTGAGTTAGGAATCAGAGCATCATGGGGAGATTTGGAGCAGAATTGATTGCGGAAGAACTCGCCTCGGAGTTCGACATCATTAGCTGTAAGAAGGTGTCTGATCAAAAGAGATGGAAGCCGGTGATGGCTGGGCAGAACTAAATTTAGGGTTAGGGTGGCTCTGATACCATGAAAGTTTTCAAAAAAATATTTCACCTTCTTTCAATATCCATGTATCATATATATATACAAGTCACATACTCCTACTTAAGGAATCAAAATCTCCTAATTAATTATAGAATATTTTCTAATTAATCACAGCAAATCAAATTATATCTGTAATAAATAATAAATCTGTAAAATCACTGCCAAGATTGATTTTCCACATATATAACAACAAAACTTGCTTAACCTTCACCATTCATCTGCTTCAACTATCATGCACCATCTCGATGACGATGTCCATAACAATAAGACTCATCCACAACATCATTGTCGGAGAATCTTAAACTAACTACCTTTATAAGGTCCCTCTATATGCAAACACCTAAATATCATACACATTTTCACAACCAGGTAGTAGTCTACCCTTGGGTGAATATGTAATGTGCAACTCATGGTTTATAATTTACTTTAGTGTCAAGCAACACAGTTACCAAAATGTATCTTTCTAGTAAATTACTGAACCTACACTAATTAGCATAAATAATCTCTCTTGTGCGTCTTGTATTGATGGTGCTAATGAGTATCGTGTTATGTTGACACTCACTACTTGCCATGGTATGATACACGTCAAGTTGAATTCTATTAATGGTTATTACTTTTATAGCAAATAAGTTTGAGTGGGAGAAAGATTGTAAAAGTAATACTAATATCAATCTATCTCAACAAGCCTTAAAAAAAATGAATAAGTTCATTTTCAATTACTAACTAATATAGTTGTATTAAAAGTAGAAAATCAAATGTATGAAGATTAATGAGTACATCTTGGCTTACTTTAACTAATGTTGAAAAGTGTCAATTATCAGTACAAATTAATACTATAATGTTTTTATTTAATTATCTAATAGCTATAATCTTAGTTTTGTCAGCAAATAAATTAAGTGAAAAGGCTATTAAAATAATAAAAATCATCTAACCTCATCTCAACGTATTTAAAATATATGCCAAGTGTACATTCCAATTGATGACCACAACTCCGATACAATGATATTTGAAAGTACCCTTAATATGTGGCTGTATTCTCCTTATTCTTTTTTTCTTCTTCATTTCTTTCCTCCCTCCACCTTTTGATTTGCCATCAATGTCATGCACTAAACTACAACACCATACGTCCATACCTAAACCATACCATTCCAATTACCAAAACTTCAAGATGGCTTGAGATTTGAAACCTTGGTTCAATTACACTCTAGTAACTCTACTAGTCGCCAATGTTTGTATTTGCTGTCATGCCATCTTCCTCAATTGTTTCTTGGTCAGATCATATCCATTTCCATCATCCCATCCTAATCGTCTCACAGGTCACAACTTCTCATGCCCACCTTTCAGCAACAATCTTTTCTGTGGTCTCTTCCCTTCAC
Organism: Kaempferia parviflora; assembly: GCA_037177295.1. Taxonomy (NCBI): domain Eukaryota; kingdom Viridiplantae; phylum Streptophyta; class Magnoliopsida; order Zingiberales; family Zingiberaceae; genus Kaempferia; species Kaempferia parviflora. Next base: position 4,045,302 of record JBAMIE010000103.1, read on the forward strand.
TATTTTGGTAGCATGTACCTTGTATTCAATGATGTAATTATACCAACCAAACTAAATGCTTTTGCCATGTGAACATGTTTGACAACCAACAAATCTTATGCTTATGTAAGTGAAATCGATTATCATTGAAGATGCAAGGAGTAGAGAGAGGTTAAATATAATCTTTCTTAGCATGATAAAAGTGATTTGAAAGATATATTTATTAGTAGCAATGAAGCCTTAGGTTCAAATCAATATTAGGGTAAGATTTGAGCAATTAATTGCAAATAATTGGGTTGAGGCAGTACTTTTATTTGTTTGGTTCTTTTGTATTGTTTTGCTGATTTTAGTACATTTAGAATAATGTAGTGTAAGACTATTTTAAATAAAATGTTTGTATTGCTACAACATGAATGATAGGTGAACATGGTTGAATCCGTGTTGTAGCAGCTACAAAACCGTAGCTGCTACTACGAGAATGTTTTTGACGCGGGTTAAGTATGTGTGGCAGTAGCTACTAAATCGTAGCTGCTATAACATACGTAGCAGCTACAAAACTGTATGTGCTACAACACACAAATAATAACAAGTGTACTGGAGGGTAAATGTACACGACTGGACAATGACAAGAAGCGCCCTTTTGATTGAAAAGCAAAGTGGGACACCCCTTTTACGATTTAGAAAAAAATGGGGCGTCCTTTTAACTTTTGCCATAATATTAATCAATGTCGTTTAAGGCTAATGTGAAACAAATAATCTATGAATGTTATTCTAGATTACAATAATTTATATAAGCAACTTTCTCACCTAAGTATTGAAGTGGCCAACCATGCCAATTGACAAGGGTGGAATTTATGGTTCAACACTCGTCAATTGGCACACAATAGACCCGACCATAGTTCGGAACCGCTGGTTTGATGGTTCGAAAAATCTTGATCCTTAACCATACAGTTGGGTTTATGACCATTCAAGATTATTATTTATATTATATTAAAAAAAATTATAAATGTTGAAAAATTTATAAAAGGTGTGAACTTATTTAACTTGTCTGTATCTACTTAGGGTATAAAGGAATTAAAGCTCATATAGTTCTTTAGTTCCTTTGGCATCAAATTCTTCTACGCATTCCTTTTATTCTTTTTGCAACTTTCATCCAATCATCAAGTAGCTACTTGATCTTTCAAAGAGTCAAAGCCAAAGTAAATCGAGAAAAATATTATACTAAACCCTAAATCATCTTTGTTTTTTTAATACTAATGATTTATATTTTAGTAAACTCAACATTAGTTCCTTTGTTTTTTGATCTAACATTAACGTTATTCTATTATATCACATAATTTATATTTTTTGATTAACTTTTTATGTTTGTAATAGTGTTCACTATACATATAATTTTATTGTTAAATAAATTATATCCTTTGGCAAAATTATTGAATATATCATACAAGTCAGTCAAATAGTCTTTGTAAACTCAATGTTGAATGGATAAAGAGATAAAATAAGATCAATGAGTAATGAGTAACCTATTAAGAGTATTAAATGAGATTAATACATTTAATAAGTTAAACAGAGCATAGTCCCACATTATAAAATTCAAGGTAAATAGGTTGAAAAATTGGCTTCAATAGAAAGATGAAATAATCTCACATTGAAAAATTTAAATTAAATTAGTTTATATTGAATTACACCATTAATATCATTAAAATATTATTAAATGAAAACTCTCATTGAAAAAACGTAAAACAATTTTAAAAATTAAGGTTTTTAAAAATAAATACCAATGAACTGGTGGCTAACCGTCGGGATGTGGTAGATGACATAAATAAAGAGGGTGAGAAGGGAGAAGGGAGAAGGGAGAAGGGAGAAGGGAGGAGAAGAGTGCGACAATGGAAAACAGAGAGGGAGGGAAGGTAGGAGAGGGGAGAAGTAGAGGAACACCAGACACAGGTGGTGGGAGGCTAATGATGAGTACCAGAGAGGTGAAAAGGAAAGTGCATGGAGAGAGAAGAGAATTAAATAATTTGTGTCTTAAAAATATCACTAGCCTAATTACATACTATTGAATAAAGACTATCATGTTTATATAAACTTTGGTTCAGATTTAAACTTGCCAAAATAAATCCAAATTAAGCTCAATTTGAACCTCCTTGATTTTGTCGAAAATTAGAAATCATATTAATTTAACTTGTCTAATACATGGGATCTTAACCTCTAGCCCTTTTAATAGATTGATAATACGACTTATTCTTCATCAGATAATAGGTTTTTCTAATAAAAAACGTAAAGTGTCTAACAAATTTTTCTAAAAAAATTAAACAGACTTTTATGAAAACATTTTCGCCTATATAATTATATTTTTTTCACACTCTCCTTCAAGTTGGTATATAAATATTTATCATTCCCAGCTTAGATATAATACTTTAAAAAATTGAGCTAACTCTTTAGTAACTATATCTGCAAATCAACCCGCTCTCCAATCTCCTTTATGAAGTATCTATCAATTTCAATGTGTTTTTTATGATCATAGTTTACTTGATTGTGAGCTATGCTATCGCATACTTATTATCACAATAAAGTTTCATTAGGCCGTCCCTCTTGATTTTTAATTCTTCTAAGATCACTTAACCAATGTAGTTCGCATATACCTTGAGCACTTGAGCCATTACTCAAAATTATGTTTGTGCACTAGACTATGCTGCTACATGTAGTTTCTTTCTCTCTGTGTCTTTAAATAGAATAGTTTGTTCTGGTGTTTCTTTGAGATACTATAGTACTTGATGAAGAGTCATTGATACATTTCTTTATCTATTGTGCCATCTTTCACTTTCCAAGTTTGAGATTTGGGTCTATTTGAGTACTTGTTGGGTTGCATGTTGTCTTGTTTTTTAGGAGATTTGTAACATGTTTTTGTTGGGAGATAAATATGTTTTACTTAGAGTGAGGCACATCATTTCTGTCATATTATATTATTGGCTTTGTCTATATCTTATGCAATCATATTTCTATCATGCCCATTGTGATTACTAAGTTCATTTAAGAATTTCATACTGTATGAGCTTCCAATTATTTTATATTTTGGTTGGACCTCCATATAAAATTGTCCTCAAGTTTTCTAAGCAAAGATGCATTCTTGACATTAAACTGATTCTCAGAATTTAAGTTGATGATAACACTTGTACCCTTTTTGAGTTGAGGAATAACCCAAACATTTCGGTGACAAGATTGTAGTGTGTATATTTGAATATAATGTTGAAAGTGTTTCAATTGGACTCTTGAACTCTAAAATTTTGGAAGGCAAATGATTTATTTAATAAATGGCTAATTATACCAATGAACAAGTACCTACTTGCCAAGATTACCGAAAAGAGATCTCCACCTCTTCTGCTTGTATTGTAGCAGACATTTTACAAGTAAAACTTGTAGAAAAAAATTGGCAATGAAGGCCTAGTAACTTGGAAAATCCAGTTATAAAAGGTTGGTAAAAGAAATCCAGATATGAAAGTTGATAAAGGAATTCTCACTATAAAAGCCAACAACAGGAAAAGATATACAATAAAGGCTGAGTGATAGTGAAAAATTTAGCTACGAAGATTAGTAAAAGAAAAAAAAGAAAAAAAAAATCGACAATGAAAGTCAATCAACAACGAAAAATCCAACTATAAAGGCTGAAAGAATCCAGCTATGTGGGCTAGTAAAATGAAAAATTAGCAATGAAGGCTGAGAAAAAGGGAAAAATCTGGCTAGAAATGGTGGTAAATAAATTAAACTTTGAAGGTTGGTAAAAAAAAAAAATCGACAACAAAGGCTAAGTAAAAGGGGAAAATTCAGCTATGAAGGTCGGTAAAAGGAATTTAGGTATGAAAGCAAACAAAACAAAAAAAATCAGCAAATGAAGATTAAGCACAAGGGGAAAATGAGCTATGAAGTTTGGTAAAAGGAATCTAGCCTTCAAGGCTAGCAAAAGAGTAAAATCCAGCTATCAGGGCTAATAAAAGGAATCCGGCTATGAATAATAAAAAAATCCATAATGAACGCCGACCAAAAGGGAAAAATTAAGCCTTGAAGGATGGTAAAAGGAATCCAACTACGAAGGCTAGTAAAAAAAGAAATTGTCTATGAAGGGTAAGCAAAAGGGAAATATCCAACTGTGAAGGTGAATAAAATAAATCTAGTGTAAAAGAAAAAACTAGTAATGGTTGGGCAAAAGGGAAAAATCCACCCGGCGGTGGAATAAAATGGTGAAAGGTAGAGAGGACAATAGATGTGCAGAGGATGTGGTGGTGAAAATAATGTGTGATGATAAGGAGAGAAGGAGAAGAGAAAAGAAGGTTGATTATGAGATTGCTGGATTAGGGTTTTAATTGAAGGTGTCAGTAGGAAAAGAAAAAAAAATAGAATAGTAGAAGAGGAAAAAGACGAAACCTATAATCTGCGAGAATAAAAGAAAATAGATTTTAAAGATGAAAGTGGTGGAGAGCGAGAATATAAAGATAATACTAATAATACGAAAATCAAAAATAAAGAATTGAGTTAAAGAAGAAAAAGGGTAATGATAAAAGACAAGATAAAGAAGCATAAAGAAGAAATAAAAAATTAAAAGAAATTATTTTGGTATTGAAGCAATGAGAGTAACTGCATTTCCAAATCAAATAGTTGTTATTGTTAAGCTTGATGGGTACAAAGGATATCTCGTTGGTAAGGAAGAGATTTGTGTAGTAGGGGTATTTCTCCGGTCAAGGATGGTGATGAAATTTCAAGCATCTTTTATATATATAGGGTTAGGAGGTGACAACAAAACGAGAAAGAGGACAAATAAGACAAGGGAATGATAATAGAAAGATATAAGCAAAAACAAAGTAGGACTAGAGTAAAAGGAAAATAAGATTAAGAGGACACGAAGATAGAGGATAACTTAGGAATAGAATTATAGAATATGAAAGAGGAAAAAATACTTCTTATTTGTAAAGAAAGAATAAGGTGAGAGCTAAATTTGATATCAAAGTGTGAATAATTCATGGATGTGGGTGGTGTTGAAGTTTGAGAATGAAGATGACTTAAATGATAACTAATACTAATACCAAATTATCAAATTTCGACTCTTTTACCATATTGAAAATTATGTTAATTGAAAATTTGTCTAATAAATGGGACCTAACCCGTACTCCTTTTTATATATTGATAATATGCCTTAACTGTTTTAATAAAAAACCCTAGAAAAGACTTTTCACAAGAGACTTATCTAAAAAGGTAAATAGTTTTTAGTGGAAACTAGTTACACTATCATATCTTATAATTTATGGAATATTTTTAGCTTATATACAATTACAAAATTATGATTTCCCATAGATCCTACTCACAATGTACTCAATGGACTTCAAAAAAAAAAAAAAAAAAAAAAAATATTTTATCAAAAAAATCTTGAATCTAAAATTTTTAAATTTCAATTTTGAGTTTATCGAAAAATCTTGAATCTAAATTTTTTAAATTTGATAAATCGAATTATAGTTCAATTATTTTCATTTTTTATAGAAATTTTATTTATGTATAGATGTTGATATAGTAGTGGATATAGCCTAATGGCGTAGAAACATCCATATAACCGACCCTTTTTTTCCCCGGGGCATGGTGCTATAGTTAGGCCCTCCAATGGATAACCAAGGGATCTATGGTTCGAATCTTAGCCGCGTGCACTCCAGGGGATTTTCCCTCCTGTAAGAAGCATGCTTAAGAATGCTGGCCGTTTGGATGAGCCTCCATTAGCACTTTCTGATTTACCTGGTGGTTCTGGAAAACTTCCGTGGATTAGTCTGTTCGAAGAGTTGGATACGTAGATTACAAACCCACTTAGTGGGATAAGGCTTTGCTGTTGTTGTATAGAAATTTTACATCCAAAATTTGAAAATATTTTACATCTCACTATTTTTCATCCACTCTAGTAATTGTAGTTATGTGAAAGAAACATAACCAAATTAAACTAAATGATAGAAGGTTAAATTATTTCACTTTTTATCAAACAAAATATAAGTAACAAAGTAATATTGCTCATTTTTTTCTATCAAATGTTAATGAAATAAATTTCAAACACAATTAGAAAATACCATAAAAACATGCGTTCACTTAAAGAAAGTTGCATCCTTAACAATGAAACCCCTCAGGCCTTTACCAAATTTGTTCTAATGTTGCAAATTCAAAAGCAAAATATGCCCCAAAGGAACAAAAAGGTCTTATTTTCTCATTGCCCATTCATGTGTTCTATATACAAAAGTTGAATAAATTCTAAATGTAAATTATTATGAAATGAAAGAATCATAAAGTCTAAACTTCTAAAATAAAAATGTATAACTTGATTTGCTGCATGAGAACTGAGTAAATTCAAGAACAAATATGTATTCGCAATCTAATTAATTATTAACAATTAATTACAATAAATAGTTGATTGTTATTATTAACAATTAAATTAAATTGCCGAAATTGTAATGTGATACGGTACTACAATCATATGGTCCTGGACAAACATCGAAACTATAACATGGCTTGAAATTTTAATCCTTGTTCTCACCTTTAAGATAGTTTGTGTTAGCAGGACAATATTGATTGCTAAATAAAAATTCAACGATCATGTTGAGCTCCTAGATTTTGGTTACAAAATTATTGGGTTATCTTGCAAGAGAGCCTTAAGGCTTCAGATTCTGGGTCATGTAGTTGCACGCTTGTGTTCATGTACTTGCTTTCTTGGCTTGCCAGAAGAAATCATGCCTTTGTACCAATATTCAGTTGACATTAAAGCAAGTTAATTTCATTTTTGATAAACTACTTGAATCTAACTTCTGAAACATATGGCTTGCTTTTGACGACAGATAAATGAACAATGGCCTTATTTGTTGGCCTGTCCTTCTTATTATGTGGATTAATAATATTTTCAAAAATGATTGCAGGGAAATCTCGACTTAAATATGAATTGAAATCATATCAACAAATGGTTGTGATCCCCATGAAACAAATGAATGAGGACAATCAGGAACTAGTTTGGCTGAAGAACAAAGTCATTAAGCAAGAGAGACGATCCAAGGCTCTTGAAGAAACGTTTGGTATGGTAACCCAAAAGTTGCGGGAGACCATGGAAGAAAACAGGATTGTAAGACATAGGACCAAGATCCAACATCAAGAGAACAAAGAAGAGGTAGTTTCTTTATTTTATTATTGTACAAGTATTACATTTTTGTGGCGTCCAAAATTTGTTTAATGATTGTAAGAGTTTATGTGGGAGACATAATATTGTAAGGAAGCAAAAGTCTTATTACTTTTCTGCATGCTTAGGAACTTAAGATGATCTTATTGTTATGATGATTTTCAGATGGATTACCAAGAGAACTTTTTCAAGGAACAGATGGACAAAATTCACAGGGTTACTGAAGAGAAAGAGCAATTGTTTGAGAAGTCGCAGCAGGAGGAGCGTGCAAAGGCAAAGCATTCTGATTTAAATTCTGGAACCACTGAAGAGAAAAAGCATAGGTATTACTTCGTTTGGAAAATATCAGCAAGTATCAATGCTTTTGTAATCAAACATATTATGCTAAGTGATGAAAACAGATTGCTTCAACAGTCACAATTTTCTGATAAAGCTAAGAAATCTCCGGTAAAAGTTGAAGTTTTAGATGCTATACTGTGTAGTTGTTCACTTGTCTTTGCAATTTTGTGTTAAAGGATGCTCGGTGACTAATGATGTTTATAATACGCGTCTTTTCTGATCACATGTTCTCTATTGTTTCAATTAATGTTTGTAATATTTTTTGATGCAACTGTTTTTGTTATTTTAATAACTTGAACTTTGGTTTTTCCTGAGATCTATTTGATGTTTTGCTTGCAGGCAGGAAGAGATTGCTAGGTTCATTCACAACCAAGCAAAAGGAGTTGAAGAATTTGAGGCTGAGAGAGAGAAACTGACTAATGCCCATGAGGAGAAGAAGGTTGAACTTCGGCGTCGATACCTGGAGGAGGAAGTTAAGCTGGAGAAGGAGTTTGATGTTGCTTTGACCAAACTGATGGAGAAGTATTCCCCTGATAGCTTCCGGACTTCGAAAAGCAGTTCTTAGGAGTGAAAAAGGTTGAGGCAGAAGGATACTGATGAAAGGAATTTTCATAATTTTGACATGTAGAATCCAAAAGAAATCCTTTAGCTGTTAACAACTACTGCTCACATGACTTTCAAACTTAACAACCAGCTCTAAGAATAGAGGAAAAAATTTGATCTGACAATTTGACAAATTGACAAATGCTTAACCATTATCTTTCTACTTTTATATCGGTTCAATTTGCCTTGATTGAATGTGTGATCTTTGGTAGCACTTGCAATAACCTTATGTTTTCAGAGGTGAGTTTCCATGAATTTCTGAAGAACCAATTTAGTTTCTTACCTGCTTCTCTGTCCAATTGTGCATCTTCATGTTTCAGCTCTCTATTTATGTATTGTTATCATCTCATTCTTCTAGCAATCTGTGATGTTTCCTAAATTGTTTTTAAAGAAGTCTTGGATTATATAGACTTCTTTGCTCTCTCTTTGAATTATCAGAACACCTTATATTTATAAATGTCAAAATTCGACATATGGGGATGGTTCGATCCTTTTAAACCATTCAAAGACCCTGGACTCAATAGAAGGCTTCATTTTTGTCAAATTGGAATATTTTAATTTATCAAAATGTTTAAGTTAAAACACTTTGAACTTTTTTAAGAGTATTTTTAACTCAATGATAGACTTCAAATAGTCAAATTGATCAATTTTTTTACTATCAAGGTGTTTTGACAAAAACACTTTAATGATAATAACCTTGATGATGACAAAATTATCTAATTTAACCATCTAATTTCATGAATGGAATTTTTAGATAATCTTAAACAAAGTTGAGGGTTTTAGATGGTTAAATTGAGCAAATTTTTGCCATCAAGATGTTTTAGTCTTTTGGAGCATTCTCGATCCAATGAGACTTTAGATAGGCAAGTTTGATAGATTCTAGTCATTGACGGTAAACAGTTGAAATTGGCAATTTGAGCCCATGGATGTTTTTTATTTCGAAATAGACTTAATGGGATGTATTAAATAGTGAATTTGTTCACTTAACCCTATCAAGACTTTCCATCACAGGCACAACGTCTTAATGGTCGTCCAAGTGGTTTTTTATCCCTTTGGGGTCATCAATATAATGAATGATAACTTTCTAAGAGTAAAACATTGAGGTTGTAGGGCCGTTCCCTTTAGGCTGTACAATAGTTAAGGTATGAGAACTTGCCACATGTGGTCTAGAGGTCGAATCTCGGCGTACCCGAGCATATACCTTCCCCATATCTTGACCATTTGCACTGTTAGTAGATATCCGTGATTTACCTTCTCCGTATTGACCTTGGAACGGATTGACGGGGACGTTTGGGACGAACGTATTCACCTTTTGTCACATTAAGATTGTAGGGCCTCAACATATTTATGTTTAGCCTAGGGATGACAAGGCACTCATAGGGAATGTTTTTTTTACCCTTTTTTGGCCACCATAGTGTTTTGTTTTCTAGGGTAAAATTAAGGTTAAATGGATTCAACAAATTATTGTAAATCCTAGGGATCAAATAATGTTCATCATTTCATCTATCTATGTAACATGAATGTGTTAGGGCCCTAACCTTAAGTTTGTCTCTATTTTAGACTCATTTATTGCTACAATCATATCTTAAGTGGTCAAGTTCGATCATATTTTAATTTATTTGACAATGGGTTTTAGGTTTATGTTATGTTTTTGATATATGCGTAAAGTATGTAGGATTTTGATAAATCACACATAGAGCTTGGAAAGATCGTAACTTGACGGGATTGAGTTGGATGATAATTGGACCCAAGAGGTCAGGGTCGACCATAAGCTTCGTAGGTTGCTCATGGAGCATGAAAATTGACTATTTTCATGAGCTTTTAGGTTCACCTTGTGGGTCCCTGACGACCAGGGGGGTTAATTGCCTGGGATATAAGGCTACCTTTCTCGATCTCTTATAACTTGATACACACTTAAATAAGAAATAGAATGCAATATAGTAAAAGTACGAGACAAAAGAGTTACTTGGTTACAACCGGGAAGGTTGTTAATCCAAGGCAAAATCAGCTCACTAAACAATCTACTTTTTGAGGAGAGGCAGAGGCGGAGAAGCCTCGTACAATCGTTGAAAACGCATAGATAGGAAAACTAAACAGTATTCGAAATACAGAGTGTGTTGTAAAAAATAAGTTGAACTAGAGCTTTATTTATATCTCCTAGTTGATTCTATCCGAATGTTGATGTAGCACTATTCCGGGTGCCCCCACATGGATAAGTTTTATCCTTATCCGTAACGGCTCCGTGAAATTGCACGGATAGAATTTTATCCATCTCTAGGTGCTCGGACTGTGCTGAAATGGACCACAAATTCGATCCAAGAGAGAACGGTTTGTCGAGGCGCCCCCTTTGAAAAAAAAAAAAAACTAGTCCGGGCGCCCTGAGCGCTTGGGAAGAAGTCAACAGTGTGTTGACTTTTTAGCATTGTTTTCGGTCGCTTGAGTGATTTCAGATATTGGGAACAGGGCTCCCCGAACCTATTTTTCGTCCTTCTCTAGCGGGATTCCTCCCCAGCTTCTCGTCCCTTGGATCAATGCGCGTGTCCTTTTTACACCGCTAGTGTATTCTTCCGCAGCTTCTCATCCCTCGGAAGCGCCGAGCCGATCGAGTCATTTCTCGTGCCTTTCTTTTCGTCCGCTACGTCTTCCGCTCGACTTCTTGTATTCCTAAGCTTATACACACATAGACACAAGGTTAGAAACTAACAAGATCAAACCTAACTTAGTTGATCACATCAAAACCAACTTAGGGCACCAACAAGCTCCCTTTTTTTATGTGAACAATCCAAGTTAAGGTTAGGTTAAATAATACTTTAAATAAACAATTAAGTCCAATAATAAAAATATGCAATTAAAAATTCAAAAGTACTACCTCCCCTAAACTTAACCCTTTAATCACATTAAAAATAGGGGAATCAACTTAAAAAAAATTTGAAAAAAATACTAAGGGTATAGATAAATAGTAAACAAATTTTAGAAAAAAATTTGGAATTACTATTCAATTTTTTGTTATTTTTCAGAATTAAAAAATATAATTGAGAAAATTAATTCTTAAATAAGTTTTAAACATAGAAAAATTTTAAAAAATTTTGCCGTTAATAAAAAATTGTTCTTTAAATCTATAGAAAAATTTTCACGAAAAATAGATTTTTGCTGATAGAAAAATAAATGAGTGTTGGAAAAATTTAATTCTTACTTAGATAATTAATAAAATATTTTTTTAACTCTGAAATTCATAAGAAAATTTATAAGTATTGAGAACAGAAAGTCTAAGGGTAGGAAATTTGTTTTTTTTTTTAAATTCAATTTTGAAGTAATTTTAATTTTAATAAAAAATTCACAAAAAATAATTTTTCATCAAAAATATTTAAAAAAAATTTCTTCTAAAGTATGCTTTTGTTTCTTAATCAAAATAAAAATTTGAACATAAATCAATAAGAAAGATTATGAAAAATATTTTTAGAAGTAAAAATTAGACATTTCAAAAGTAATTTGTAGAAAATTAACTATTATTGAGAAAATTCTAAAAATTTGGCTTCTAACATAAGCTTTGTTCACCTATTGCCTATAAAGATTTGAAAATTTTAACAAAATATATGACCAATCAAAAAATATTTTACAATTTAAGCAATTCTAATTAAAAAATTACACTAAACATGTTTTGGAACCTAGTATAGGTTCATACCTACGGGATTGACAAGAAATTTTTTTGAGATGTATTTCTGTGAAACATTTCTAATTTGGCATTGATGAAAATGATAATACCAATTAAGTCCAAAACTTTAAAAATTCCTAACCTTATATGTGCATGCATAGTTTTTTTATAAATTTTTAAGTTGCTTTATTTTTTCTTTTAATTTATCATTTTCAGATTTCAATTTATGATAATCTTCTATTAAACATGACTTTGTGAGTGTTAGTTTTAATTGTGTATTATTTTTTTTCTAATTTGCACAAGTTCCTAGTGAGCATTTTTATGAACTTGTAAGATTGAGTAGGAGATAGAGCATGTACCTCACTTACCTCATGCTTTGATGCTTCTCCTCCATCGAAGCTTTCTTCTGACGACACTCCCCTTTGTCGATGCTTTCTTGTTGTAATTCTCCCCTTGCGTCGATGCTCATCTCTGATGAGGTGCTTTCGTTGCCTGATTCTTCTTGATGACTTGCCATCAATGTAAGTCCGGCGTAAGCTTCAATCTTGGACTCGGAGGTAGACTCATCCCATGTTGCTTTCAGGTTTTTGTATTTTGATATTGTTGGTCTTTTGCCTTTCTCTTTGTCTTTCTTGAGTTTGGAGTAATTGTCCTTGATGTACCCTTCCTCTTGGTAGTTGTAGCATCTGACCTTCCTCTTCCTTTGATTATGCTTCTTTGCCAGTGACTTATGAAACTTGTTAGGTTTAAGAAATTTACTAAGGTGGGTGTATTAAATCAAGAGATTTAACGACTTTCATTAATTTGTTTTTAGTGATAGATTTTTGTGGAGTTGATAGATTTTAATTGACATTTATAGAATTACACATAGTTGTAAAAAGATTTTCATTGAGTTTTATAAAATTTTTTGCAAACTTTTACACACATTTATAATTTTTTTATAAAAACATGGATTACATAATTTAATAATATCTTCAAATATGACCACCAAGAAGAAAAAGATTATTCTCATATATATATATTTTTTAATTTGAAAATTATAAAAAAATATTTGGAAAAGCAAATAAAACTAGAATTTCTTGATCATTTTGTCCTTTTCTTTTTGATAGCAAAGATGGAGGTGGCGACAGATGGGATGGTGGCGGTGGCGTTGTCGACGACATCGGAGGGAGTAAAGCTACAACGGCGATCGAAGAGCAGATGCTGTAGAAAAAAAAGGTTAAAGTTTTCATCACTTCCTTCGTTGCCAAATAGAGTGACATCTCCCTTCCCGGATCATGGGTTGCAGTTTTGGGATAGTGCCTCCATAAAATAATGTCAACAAAGCATGGAGAAAGAACAACCAAAGTATGAACATGTAATACAACAAAATTGCATTTACTTTCATGTAATATGACAAAATTGCAACTAAAACTTGATCCTTTGAGAATAAAGGATATAGCATTGAGAATGGCAAGAAGAGCACTAATCAAGGAGGGGAAGCAGTACTTCACCATTGGTCTCTTGAAAGATAAAGGAAGCAGCAGTAAAAACAGAGGAAGCAATGGCGAAGGTTGAAGAAGCAAGGGTTGTTGCCACCTCAAGATGAAGGAAGCAGGGGAAGACAAAAGAGAGGCGACGGTGGTCGAAAGAGAGAAACGCGTAGAATTAAAAGTCCGTAGAAATCTCTAGGATGAATAGATGACTTTTTATTTTATTTTTTATGTTTTACTAAGGGTTTAAAGTATATAAATTTTTGAATTTTAAAGAATCCATAAAAATCTATTGAAAATTTGGATACTAAAAGATTTTCATAGAGTTTTAAAAAGTCGAGTTTCAATATCACATGACTTTTTAAAACTCTATAAAAATCTAATTTGGATACAACTAAATTTTTATGGAGTTTATAAAAGTCTAAATTGAATACACCTAAACTTTTAAAATCCAAAAAAGTCATTGAAAGTAATTAAAAATCCAAGATTTAATACACCCCCCTAAATTTCCTTACCATTAGTGTCACGCCACAGAAGAGTCCCTACCCGATAAAAATCCGGCAGCATCTCCCTTGTACGGGTGACAATATGAATCATGTATAAAACTCACTCAACCCTCGGCCAACACGGCCGAAACATACACAATAGTTAATTATTCACAACCATGCATTTTAATAAAGTCAGCCTCCGGCTGACAAAATAATATTAAAAGCAACACAATACTTAAAACATCGCAGATATACACACACACACACACACACACACACACACACACACACACACACACACACACACACACACACACACACACACACAC
>JBAMIE010000103.1:4078909-4089267 GCA_037177295.1 Kaempferia parviflora
ATTTGCATGAATGCAATTTATTTTGCAATCAAGGCTTCTTCTTCCTTCTTCTTCTTCCTCTCTCCCTCTCCTCCATTATCAAGAACACCAAGAAGGTGCTAGTACACCTTAGGTGTTCTTTCTCCACCTATTGTCCGTGTGGATACGCTTAGAGAAGTGTTAGCCTTAAACTCTTGGAGATCCGGCATCGACTTGGACGAGCGGGATACACGAAGGGCTCGCGTCGAAGGTAAAAGATCCTTCTTCATGTAGATCTAAAGTAAATCTAGGGTTTTACACGTACAAGAATGTTTTTATAATTTTTCGCACGGATCCGATGGCGGGGGTTTCCGAGGTTTCCGCAAGGCAAAAGTGATTTTTGCGGCTTGAAAATCCCAACATCCACTTCTCACACTATAGAGCAGCGTCTAGCATCTTTAGAGGAGTCATCTGCCCTTAACCGCGCTGAGATTGCCACCCTCCGCATTGTGTTGGGTTCTACTCACTTTGAGATCCTCGCTGCGATGACGGATGGTTTTGATCGGCAGGTGCAGGCCTTACTTCAGGACTTCCACTCCTCAGCTCCACCTAGTTATGGACCTAATACTTAGATGACTTGATAGAGTTGTACTTTTTACTTATGATCTAACTGGCTACTTTGACTCTTTGTATCACTTACTAGATCTTTGACTATGCTATTTGATGTTGATATCTATCTTACTTAGTAATCTGAATTCTAATATTTAGATTCTATGTTAGATTAGGATCAAAATTTATTTAGTTTTTTTTTTTGAGTTTGATTTCAAAATTTATTTGTCTTTCTTCTAAAATTCTTTAATTTTTTTACTTAGATTTATTCTTAAAATTACCACCTTTAAAACTAGGAGTTTTCTTTGATATGGACTTATCCTAGGATTTAACCTTAGCATGCATGATCCTATAGATTTAGAAGCCAGCATCTCACAAGCACATTAGAACTAACTTGATTGACAATCTAGATTGAGTTGAGATGCTTAGGACGATGCCCAAGACTTAAGATGCTTTAAATTAGTGTATCATTACAAGTTGGGGGCGATATAAATGTACTTTTAAATTAATCAAGTCAAGTAACCTGGCTTATCTTAGCTAATTTTAAGTGTTACACTTGACTTGACTAATCCAAGTGAAAGCTACTGTTTATAATAGTTAGTAAGTAACCAAAAGGGTTAGACAGGTGCCTAAGACTTTGATCCTTGTATACTTGATTTTTTTTCAAAATAATTGATTGTTTACTTTAATTACCCCTATTCATGTTGGACTCTAGCTTGGGTGCTTAAAAGTTATATCTTTTACTTAGAATTTATTACTCTGATACCTTCATTTCCTTTATACTTTCCTTATTTTTTTGATATATGGCAAAGGGGGAGAGAATAGTTCAAATGTTAGTACTTTAATTTTTTTTTTCAAATGATAGTACTTTAAATTTTTTTCTTTAAAATTTGTCTTTAACAAAATTTTAAAATTGATGTTTGAAAATTTGAATTTCTTTTTCTTATCTGGTTAAAATTAATTTAGCTTTTTAAAAGTTAACTTGGACTTCAAAATTATTTCAAACTGTAATGTTAACTGTTAAAGATAGAAGTCTGAAAATTTTCAAAGTTAATTTTATAAGATAACTGACTTGATTTTTTAAAGAAGTCAAATCAGTGTTTTTTTTCTTAGTTTAAAGTTAACTTAAACTTGACTAATTCTATTTTTGAAAATTCTTCTTCTTCTTTCTTAAAATACAAACGATAATTTATTTAGGAGGAGAGTATTGATTAAGGGGGAGACTGTAAAGTTTTTTTAAGTAATTGTTTCTGTTTAACTTTGAACTAGAGTTGTCATAAATCAAAAAGAGGGAGAATCTTGGTGCCAGAAGCACCAAGATCGAACTTGGTTTTGATAATGGCAAAGAGTTCAATGTTAAGCTTATATTGTGTACTAATGTGGTTTATGAAGTGTGCAGGAAAGTCCTAGGTAAGATAGGCAAGAAGTCTTGACCTACAAGGTTGAGCAAAGAAGCCTTGGCGAGTGAAGTCGAACAACGAAGTCTTGGCGAGTGAAGCCGAGCACGAAGCCTTGGTCTGGGAGGATCGAGCAGAATTCTTTACCGAGCGAAGACTGCAGACAGGAGTCGAGACGGGTCGAGGTTCGGACGTCATCGAGTTTGGAGGCCGAGCAAAAGTCTAACTGGAGGTGCTGGCTGGCAAAGGTAATTTCTCTTGAGTAGAGTAGGTGAGGACGCGTTCCCCGAAGAGGGAACAGTAGGCGTTGGTCCGACCTAAGGTTTCTGGTGAAACCTAAAAGTCAGGACCAACACAGCTCTTGCTATAGATTATTAATTTCCTTTTCATGTTATTTGTGCTAACATGTTTTTGTAGGAAAGAAAAGGAGTAAAAGAAATGAAATCAGCCTTTAGTCAACACACGCGCGAACAGGCGCGAAGGTGCCCTCGACGGGCGAATGCGCCCTTGACGGGCGAAGGCGCCCTCGACGCAAGCAGAAGGTGCCCTTGAAGGACCGAAGGGCCCTCCCGCTGATAAGTTCAAAGGATGAAGTTTGATTTCTTCGGCTGCCGCGTGGAGATGGGAAGGCGCTCTCAGGGCTAAAAGGTGCCCTCAAGTTGATAGAAGGTGAACATTTCAGCGTCTATCCAAATCTTACTGGAGGCTCCCTCAATGCCTTGAGGGCGCCTTCCCACAGTCGACCAGTAGTCTATATAAAGGCTCTTCGGCTGGTTATTTAAGACAACAATCATTATTCAAGCTCTTGCTGCGCGCTACTCCAAACGTTGCTCAAATACGCTCCGACGTTGCTCCGACGACCTGAGACGAAACTCCATTTTTGCAATCGTTGGTATAATTGAGTTTATTTTTTCTGCACTTGAATTTTGAATCTATTGTATTCCAAATTATAAATTTTGAATTGATAGTGATTGCCCAATGTAAACGGTCAAGGATCATGGACCTTGAAGTAGGAGCCGTTACAAGACTCCGAAGCAAGTAAAAACCAAAAGTGTCATTTTCTTTTTTCCTTTTCTATTTCTTATTTTCCGTTGTGTACTCTAAGTTAATTTTGTAAATCTGAAAAGTTTTAAGTCGCGATATTCACCCCACCGCTATCGCTTAATCTTGATCCTACACTAAACTCACCAACAAAAACATAAAAAATCCCTCATAAGCACAACCACTGCAATTCTCTAATCCACACAAAAGTGTTGGTGCCCTAGATTAGTTTTGATGTGATCAACCAAGTTAGGTTAGGTCTTGTGGTTTTCTAACCTTGTGTCTAAGTGTGCAGGAGCTTAGGAATACAAGAAGTCGAGTGAAAGACGCAGCTAGCGAGAAGGACGGCATGGGAGAGAGTCGACGGGCTCGATGCGTCCAAGGGATGAGGTGCTACGAAAGAGTACACCGGCGGAGTGAGAAGGATGTGAGCAGCGGTCCAAGAGACGAGAAGCCAGGGAGGAAGCTCGCTCGAGGAAGGACAGAAAATGAATTTGGGTGAGCCATATTTCGGATGTCTGACATCACCTAAGCGATCGGAAGTGACCAGAGGTGATCCGGATCAACCCAAGTGAAAGTCAACATGGAGTTGACTTTTATGGGCTCAGGGAGCATGGACAGTCAAGGCTCCCCGACTCTCAAGGCCGGGTCGGGTCTATGGTCAAGCTCCCTAGCGATTCGGACGCCGGGACGCGTATGGATGCCCGAAGGTGGATAAAGTTTTATCCACTCGGATTTTCAGAGCCATTGCGGATGAGGGTTGGCGCATCCACGTGGGGGCACCCAGATCAGTATGGGTACCCAGAATGGCTCTGAGATATAATTTACCAAAGACTATAAATAGAGCCCTAGTTCTTCTTGTTTGAGACAACACACTCTGTATTCACTTTGTATTTAGAGCTTCAAGTTTTCCGAGCTATGAATTCTGTGTATGCGGCTTCTCCGCCTCCGACGAAGGAGATATTCTAGTTGAGCTTCAACTATCTTGGAGTAGCAACCTCCCTGGTTGCGAAGCCAAGTAAATCTGTTGTCTCCTATTCTTTTACATTCTGTTTAATTATTTTAGTGTGTTTATTTAATTACTCTATAAAGTTTGAAAAGATATTATTTTATATTTGCTGGCAATTCACCCCCCCCCCTATTGCAGGCCATAAGGGTCCTACAAGTGGTATTAGAGCCAGATTGTTTTGTAGGAACGTATGTGAGCGATAGAGGGGTGGTGAATATCGCTTCGAAAAATATTTCGGATTCGTAAAAAGACGAGTACGCAGCGGAATAAGAATAAACAGAAAAGTAAAAGGACACAGCTTCTTTTTACTTGCTTCGGAGTCTTGTAACGGCTCCTACTGCAAGGCCCACAGTCCTTGACTGTTTACTTTGGGCAAGCACTATCAATTCATAAAATGTTTACAAATGGAAGTACAAGAATGATTAATAAAAGACAATTTAAAATATACCGACTCCAAAATGTAGTAGAACGATCGAGTAGGGAAGTCGGAGCAGCGTTGGAGCGTTTCGGAGCGTTTCGGGGCAGCGCGAAGAGTAGTATCTTGTATTCAAGTTGTGTATTGAAAGAGCGTTTCGGGACAACTGTGTGACAGCTAGTTTTCCACTAACTACGACAACATTATGACAGTTAGTGGAAAGGGAGCTATCACAACTATGTGGCAGCTAGTTTTCCACTAACTGTGTTATGACAACATTATGGCAGTTAGTAGAAAGGGAACTGCCAGAACTGTGTAGCAGCTAACATTCCAATAACTGCGACAAAGGAAAGGTAGCTGTTGTTGGACTGTTACGGGCCGGTTAGACGGAAGTCAGTTAGTTTTGAAATAAAAATAAGCAACCTTTCTCGGACTCAAATAAGCATAAACCAAACATGAATTAAATTAATTAAATAAGACAAGAAAGTAGGAGAACCAAAGAGGTTACTTGGATCACGATCAAAGAATCGCTACTCAAATGAAGCTCGTTAGGAAATCTTCTTCGTCAGAGGCGGAGAAGTCTCGTACAACTCTTTTGAAGCGCTAAAACTCTAAAGCTCAAGACACAGAAGTTACAGGTGTTTGGAATACTTAAAACAGAAGAAGAAAGTTTTATTTATAGTTCTTTGAAAGTTTATCTTCGCAGCTGTTCGGGGCGCCCGGACCCATCCGGGCACCCCAGGCGGTCAAACTTTATCTCCAAGATCAGCTTGTCAACATGGACCACATGGATAACTTTTCCCTTTTGGGCACCCCAGACGGTCCTGGACTGGTCAACTGCGTGTTGACAGGTCCGACTCTGTCGACTTCTGTTGGGGCCTTCTAGGTGATTTCGGACATTCAGAATAGGGCTCACCGGAACCCAACTTCCGTCCTTCATCGAGTGATCTTCCTCTCCCAACTTCTTGTCCCTCGGAACGTTGCGCACCTCCTTCTCGTCCGCTGGTGTACTCTTCTGCAGCTCCTGCATCCCTCGGATGTACGAAACTCGTCGATTCTCTCCTGCGCCATCCTCCTCGTCCGCTACGTCTTCCTTCCTCCCCGACTTCTCATCCCTCGGAGTGTTACGCATGTCCTTCTCGTCCGTTGGTGTACTCTTTCGTAGCTTCCGCGTCCCCCGGATGCACCGAGCCCGTCGGCTCTCTCCCACGCAATCCTTCTCGTCTGTCGCGTCTTTCGCTCGACTTCTTGTGATTCTAAGCTCCTGCACACTTAGTCACAAGGTAGTCCAACACAGGACCTAACGTAACTAGGTTGGTCACATCAAAACAATCCTAGGGACCAACAATCTCCCCTTTTTGATGTGAGCAACCCTAGTTAAGTTAGGGTTAATAAAAATAGAAATTTAACAGTTAAATTGCCACTAAGGGAAAAATCATGAAAATTTTATACCATCCCCTAGACTTAATAATTCTCCTCCTTTGATCACATAAAAAATGGAGGTTTAAAATAATTCAAAGTTAAATCCAAAAAAAAATTGGAAAGATAAGTCTAAGTTAATTTAATATTCAAGAATATTTGTCTAACTTTCAAATCATAGGAAAAAAATATTTTGAAAATTTTTCTAAGTGTAATTTGCAACTTTCTAAAGATGTAAAAAAAATTCTTAGAAAATATTACTTAATTTCCAAAAATAATATTTATAATTTTTCTACACATGGAGAATAAGCACTGGAGCACCAGAGAAATTAAAATTTTGAACAATAGAATTCAAGGATTTTTTTTATGTTACAGAAAAATAAATTGTCAGTTGGATATTTATGAAATTAATTTCAAAAAAAAAAAGAATAACATTTCAGTTAAAGCATATTTGAAAGATATTTATGTTAAAATTGATTTGGAATTCAATAAAGGTTCCTACCTATATGGTTGACTAAAAATTTTCTAGGAGCATATCTTTTTGAAATCTTTTTAATTTTCCCTTTGAGAAGACGATAATACCAATTAATTCTAAAATTTTAAAAATTCCAAACATTTCTGTCATTTGAGCATACAGTATCTTTGTTCAAATGTTTTTTCATGTCATTATTCTCAAGTTTCAAATTTTTAAAATTCTCTAATTTGCATGCTTTTGTTAATGTTACTTCTATTTGAACATTTTCTTTTTCTAATGTCACTAATTCTTTTGAAAGCAATTTTATAACATCGAAGGACTGAGCATGAGTTTGAGCACGTATACTTACCTTTTCTGCTACTGCTCCCCTTCCAACATTGCTCTCTTTTGATGAGGACTCTGTCCCTTCATTGCTGCTTTCTTCAGTCGAACCTCCCCCTTCTTCGATGTTCATTTCAAATGAGCTTTCGATGTCTTCTGGTAGGTGCTCGGCAATTAATGTTGTTCCAATGATCTCCTCGATCTCAGATTCATCTGATGATGTAGAAGCATCCATCAAAGAGTCAGTTTCTTCATGTCTCAGTTCTTCTTGGAGTTTTAAGAACTTTTCCCAAAGTTCTTTGGTAGATGTGTAAGTTCTAATTTTACCGTGTTATGGAGCAGGCAGCACACTTAATAGATGAAGTTAAGCCTTACCATTTGCCCTGAAGTCATCACGTTGCTTTTCTGTCCAGAGGTGCTTTTCGAGTTTCTTTCCTTTTTTATCCTTTCATACTTGAAAACCATATTTCATTGTTAATAACATACTGAAATTAGTCTTGAAGAATACCTTCATTCATCATTTCTAGAAGGCAAACTCCCCATCGAAAGCTGGTGGGTAAATGTTATATCTAGCCATCTCTTTAGTGCTTTGGTTGGAGGTTAGCCCTTCCAAATCGAACTTGCTCTGATACCACTTGTTGGACCGTTGTGGGCCGGTTAGATGAAAGTTGGTTAGTCTTGCAATAAAAATAAGCAACCTTTCTCGGACTCAAATAAGCACAAACCAAACACGAATTAAATTAATTAAAAAAGACAAAATAAAGTAGGAGAATTAGAGAGGTTACTTGGATCACGATCAGAGGATTGCTACTCCAAGGCAAATGAAGTTCGTTAGGAAATCTCCTTCGTCGGAGACGAAGAAGCCTCGTACAACTCTTTTGAAGCATTAAAACTCTAAAGTTCAAGACAAAGAGGTTACAGGTGTTTGGAATACTTAAAACAGAAGAACAGAGCTCTATTTATAGCTCTTTGAAAGTTTATCTTCACAGCTGTTCGGGGAGCCCGAACGCGCCCGGACGCCCCGGACCAGTCCGAGCGCCCCTAGGCGGTCAAACTCTATCCCCAAGATCAGCTCATCAATGCGGACCACGAGGATAACTTTTCCCTTCCGGGCGCCCAGATCGGTCAACTGCGTGTTGACCGAGCCGACTCTGTTTGGCTTCTTTTGGATCCTTCTGGGTGATTTCAGATATCTGGAATAGGGCTCACAGGAACTCAACTTACGTCCTTTCTCGAACGATCTTCCTCTCCTAGCTTCTCGTCCATCGGAACGTCGCGCATCTCTTTCTCATCCGCTGGTCTAGTCTTCTACAGCTCTCACATTCCTCGGATATGCTGAACCCGTCGGCTCTCTCCCGTGCCATCCTTCTTGTCCGCTACATCTTCTTCCTCCCTGACTTCTCATCTTTCGAAGTGCCGCGCATGTCATTCTCATCCGCTGGTGTACTCTTCCTCAGCTTCCGCGTCCCTCGGATGCGCTGAGCCCGTCGGCTCTCTCCCACGCCATTCTTCTTATCTGCTACGTCTTTCGCTCGATTTCTTGTGATCCTAAACTCCTGCACACTTAGTCACAAGGTTAGTCCAACACAGGACCTAACCTAACTAAGTTGGTCACATCAAAACAACCCTGGGGACCAACAACTACGACAACGGTAGGGTAGGGCCATATGCAGGTGAAGAGTGGTATGGGCCACCATGACCTAAAACACTAAATTTCGCAAGATAAAATCATCACTGGTGCCAAAAGCGGGGATGGAGCAGAAAATCAAATATGGGAGTGGAGTAGAGTGGAAGTAGCTTACGATCGAGAATTATGGAGAGCTACGGAAGCTACTTATTGGTGAGAGAAGAAACCTAGTGTAGCGGTGGATGGAGGAGGGATGTACTTCGACAGCTAATGTGCGGTACCGGGTAGGAATGAGTGTGGTCGTGGTGGTGGAAGATTGCGGCGAAGGAAGGATCGAGTGCAACGGAATCTGCCAACGGTGGGGCCAAGAAGAGAGCGAGAGAGAGGGCGAGAGGGCGAGGGAAATCTAGATTTTTGAAATTCAACGGGGTGAGAGATTAAAAAGGAAACGAGGCATTGCTGGCAAGTGCACGGTAGAAAAAGTATAAAATATGGTGATGTGGCAGCGCTACAGTGGTTGTCGCGCACTATCACATATGAAGCATCAGGCAGGATATCAAATCTGTATATTGATATATATACACATAGGAGATTTACCCTGCACAACACCTGTGGGTGCCTATCCTGGGCGACCCTCAGATGCAAAAAGCTTCGGGCGCTTGAAGCTATGAGGGTCGCTCAGGCGGGTGTGTAGGTGTATATATATACATACATATATCTTGAGCGTTTCATAAGCGACATCAATGTGACACTTGACGCAGTTTAAATTTAAAATTTTTAATCCCTCTCGGAGCTATAAGTATTTGCCTTAATACGAGGAGACAAACTAAAACTGAATGTTTGTCTAACATCTAGAAGGTACAACCTTCACAAAAGTATAATCCATTAAGTTGGTGTGGCCCAACTTCACTGAGACAGAAAATTTCACCATTCTTTAAAGTTAAAAACTTATTATGTTTGATAAATAAAAGTAGCTTTAGATTTGTGAGAGCAAAAAACCTATTTGATTATTTTAAAAGAAATAATTTGTTTTGGACCATGGAGTGTAGGTGTTAATGAACTAAAAAGGATAGCTAATTGTCCCCACAAGTATGGTGCAATGATAAAACAATCGAAAGAAAATTAGGATTTGAATTTAATTAAGATTTGAATTTTAAATGGAATGAATATTTGATTTTTGAATATGCATAGATTATATTTTAAATTTATCTAATAGGTAAATTCAAGCTACTTTTAGACGATTAAGAATACTCTTACAGTTCTATTTATGAGAGGCTCATGGTAGCCAAATAAAATTATATTTATATTTATTTATTTTATTAAGAATTTTAATAATTCAGATTTTATTACATTTATAATTTATTCACAAAACATTAGTCTTTTTATTCTTTTAATATTTTTATAAAATTATAAAAATATGAAAAAAAAATTATCATATTCTATATATTTCAATATATAAAATAAAATAATGAGATTATAATTAAATTTTATACAAAATAATAAAAGTATTATTAATTTTACGAATTGCTCACAATTAACATTTATAAATGTTAATAAAGTCACTTTGACCGAGTTTAAATTTATTTGATTTTTTTAATATCCAATATGCAAACGAGTAGTTTATTCATGAACAGCATATTCATTTAGAGACCCGAGTCGTCTCGCAGTAGCTTTGGCCAAATTGACATCCTTACCAATACCATCCATGGTGGTTGGGTTATGTCGATCCATGCGAGCTGAATGACTCGTACCCCAACTAAACCTGCTAGTCTCTGTGTCAAAGCCAGCACGAACCAAATGGCATCGTCTCCGTCCCGACCGTCGCGGCAAGAACATTAAGCTTACTGACCAGGCCATGACCACCCTCACCATTCACGTAGCAATCTTCCTCTTCTCCATCTGCATCATCATCTACGTCCTTGCATTCAAGGAACAATATTAATAGCAAAACAAAACAAAAACAATAATAATAATAATAATAATAATAATAATAATAATAATAATAATAATAATAAAAGTTCAAGCAAATTATTGATTTCCCATGCAGTTTGATGTCCTTCAAACTCTTCCTCCTGCACCTGGTTTGC
>JBAMIE010000103.1:4126597-4142377 GCA_037177295.1 Kaempferia parviflora
CTCGCAACATAAATATGGCACACCTAACCTTATCTGCTTCGGTAAGTTGCATAAAGTCATAGATTGTTTCCAATGACTGTACCCATCCTTCAGCGACCATTGGGTCAGTAGTGCCTCTGAATTCTGTTGGCCCTAATTCTCTGAACTGTCGGTATACCGGATTAGCCCCGGTGATGGAACAATTATGTGTGCCCTCCTGCCCTCTGGCTGCCATCAGTTGTTGAATCTGTTCTCCATGGATGCGGTTTTGCTCCTGTAACATGGCCGCGAGTTCTGACATAATCTGGTTACTTTGTCCTCCTATATCTCCATTATTCCTCTGGGATGCCATAACTTGTGCCACTCAAAATAATCATAATTTTGTATTTCCTGTATTCATAACTATATAATCGCAGCATTTATAAATTATAAATTTTACCGACTTGAAGGTTGAGATAACCAGATCCTTGATGGATTAGCATGCACACACACTGTTCCGGAGGCTCTGATACCAACTGAAAGAACCCTTCCCATGGTTAAACATAAATGTATCTATATATATATATATATATATATATTGATCCCTAAATGATGATAAAGAAACAGAATGAATTAAAATTAAGTGGTAATATCTTGAACTAAGACCATCCACTGTTCAAGTGTGAATAAAAAAAAACGTTGTTCATACATGTAGTGTACCCATCCCTCAAAACTAAATGACCTTCTTTGTCTGCAGTGAATAAACCCAATAGTAAAAGAAACTCAATCACGGATCGGTTATTTTGGGGACTAATATTCTTCCCCAACAATGTGTGTGCCTTGCCTTCCATCTCACTGATTAATTGGCCTCCAAGTTCTCTGTCAAATTACTGCTATCCTGATTATCACCTACAAGAAGAAAAACGTATGAGTTTCAAACTCAGCAAGTGCTTTACTTTGATTAGCTAGGATATGGTACAGTAGGATGAAACAATGCTAGGTGAAAAAAAATCCCTTATTATATATTTCCACCATCTATTAATTTGATATATATGTAACAAAAGATTTTACACATAGTGTTATGCATGCAAGGATTAGAAAAGACACATGTCAGCGTGAATACTTATAGCATTGGACTGGAACTTTATAATTCGTTTGTTTTTAGGGAGGCTAAAGTGAACAATATTCTTTACATTGCATATGTGATAATCAAAGAATGGGTCCTTAACCGGTTACTTGGCTCACCCTCCTACCTTCTATTATGCACTTAGTAATCATATGCAGTTTTAGCTCAACAAGTAGAATCGAACACCACATAAACAGAATTAATGACTACAGTAGCCTATAACTTGCATTATGAACAATGTAAAAGAGATTTAAAAGATCATTTATCGTATATTTCTGGAATAAGCAATAGAAATAAATAATCCAGTAGTAAATAACCACAACATCCTTAATCATTCAATTTTAAGATGGTACATCGATGGTAACCCCTTTTTATGAGCCCATTTCCATTTCCTTCCTTATTACGGATCCGTCTATATTTCCCATCTTTTGGAGTTTGAAGAGCCCTCCCTGGAGCTCATCCCAGGGCACTCTTCCCGTATGGCTACCATCCATGCCCTTTACGTAATAAGAGAAATCATGTAAGAAAAATATTGAGGATAGTCAATATCTCATGCAACTTTCATTACATTCCAATTTAGTGTAAATTCTATTCACCTACAGCATAGTACATCACTCAAGATTGTATGAGAAAATTTCTGCTAGAAACATACCGTTGACAGGTAGCATCGCAAGTAATAATTCTACATTTTAAAATTCATGCTAGAAACACAGTGTTGACAGGTAGCATCGCAAGTAATAATTCTGCATTTCTATACACCTTATTTGATTATGTCTGGTTTCTACAGCTAATTCATAACAAAACCATATACAAAGAAAACATTCCTATTATTACAAATCACATCTCAATTCTTCGTAATAATCCTAAGGCCGATTTACAATAGAGTTCAAGTAGCACATGCAAACAAAGGAACTTTTGTAGATAACTATCACAATGTAAGCAATTGATCAAAATCAGAATTGTATTATTTGGTAAAACCTAATAAGAACAGTTTGGCAATCAAATAATTATTTTCAAGAATTCGGTTACTATATGTGTAAATAGAAATTCCTTGCTCTTCTTCTCCATATCCTATCCCTCCTTCTTGATTCTTCCCTAAATGTGAACTATACTGGAAATACACAACCCTTATGGTAACAAATCGTATGTAATGAGCCCTCCAACCGAATCACAAGCACATAACTTGTAGTCACCATGAAATCGAACCCTTAATCCCCTTATAAACCCCTCAATCCAAGGAACCTGATGTGCTCCTTGATAAAACCCTAGATTTCGGTCCATAAACCACCCTTGAGTTGTTCAAGGAAGAACACATCTCCAAAAGTATCCTCACCCGAAGGACAGTAACCTCTTCAAGAATTCCTCGATCGAAAATCCCCCCCACGGCGCCAATCCATAGTAATCAAGAGCAGGTCACTTGCCTGGTTTGGTGAAAGTTCGAACCCTCAAAAACGCCGGTGGTCAGAGCTCTTGCGTTGGTGTTGTTCCTCCGTAGCAAACGCCGCCCGCCGCCTTCCTTTTCTCGCACGACAGAATCGGTCCAGGAGAGGAATTGAACCGATGTCACCGAGGTGTCCTTTAGTGGGTTTGCTAGGGAGGGGTATTTAACCTATCCAGATCCGCTCCGTATTTTTCTCCTTCTATTCCGTTAACTTTATTAATTCCCTATTTTTCCGATATCTTAACCAAATCTCTTCCAACTTAATAATTTAATTAGGTAACTTTTAATTTAACATATTTTCTTCTTCTTTAATTTCCGTTACTTATTCTCCCTCACTCCCTTGAATTCCAGGTTTCAAATTTTATCGATTTCTATTTTATATGCCTATGGTTAGAGGGACCTTACATGCCTGCTCCCCTAAGCAGGCGCCTACTGCCAAGGGAAAAGTAGCCATTTGGCTAATTATTTCGTGACCGATGAGAGATCAGGCGCCTGGTGGCGAGGGTTTGAGTTACGAGCTCTATTTAAGAGAGCTCGTGAACCACGAGCAAAGTTGATGAAATAGGAGTGGTTAACCCCTATTAGTAGTCTACTGTGCTCGAGAGCTTGTGTGTACATCCGAGAGGTCTCGGAAGGGTTGTGGCGAGGTTTCTCCACCCACAAGGAGCTACGGGAGCTAGCCGGAGTTTGCCGGGGTCTCATCCACCGACGGATTGATTGGAGTCGTCCACCTTACGGACACGCTGAGGAGTAGGAGCTTCATCTCCGAACCTCGTAAATACACGAGTCATTGGTTTGTACTTTCCTTAGTTTATTTAGGTTATTATTAGTGTTTATTGGTATTCCGCTGTGCAAACTAACAAGTGTAGGAAAGCCGATGATTTGGGGTGATCCGTCTATTCACCCCCCTCTAGCCGGTGATCAAGGTTCCAACAGTTAGTTTAAAATTAAATTTATTAGATTTCTAATTCGATTTAATTTTAACTAAATACTCTATCTTAGCTAGTACATGCATTATATGTGCAATATAATACATGAATACAATGGACTCGGTAAGGGTGTGCCAAGTCACCAATATAGTCAAAAGAGAACGCACTATTGTAACGGATTTTGACTCATAAAAAATTAATTTAATTTTTTATATCAGATATTAAACTGATAAAACATATACTACACTTTATCTTAGTCAAAAGGCCGAGACAGGTATACCTTTTATTTTGTCGACCCAAGGTATTTATAGAAGCTTCTCTATTTGCAGTGTTGTCAATCCTAAGATGTGGACTAAAGATATCACGGTAGTGTAATATCTATTAATGAAAAAAAAATCAGTAATACGTTGCACTCTCTATTGTGTGTTTGATTCAAGTTATCATATATAACCTTGGTTACGTGATTACTTGGTAATCACATAACAAGGTTATAGGGAATAAAATATAACCCAATTTTGTTTGGCTCAAATCTAGGTAATACAACAAAAACGTATTTGTTAGGATGTTTTAGTGTATGACTTACTTTAACATTTACTGTATTGCCCTGATTCAACCCTAGACATTTTTGTAAATTGATATTTGATTAATTTTTAAAAATAAATTATTATTAATATTATTATTAATATGCTATATTATTATTATTATTTATTACTTTGAATATTAATATTATTAATATATTAATATCATCAATAATGTTAATATTATTAATATATTAATATCATTAATAATATTAATATATTATATTAATTTTAATATTAATATTAATATTATCATTAAATAATATTAATATTATTATCATTAATATTATTAGTATTAATAATTAATACATTAATATCATCAATATATTAATATATTATATTATATAAATTATGAAGATTTTTGAGTGGCAGATTGATATTTGATTGATCTGCAGGGTTTTTTTTGTCTCGATGGATAAATATTAGGGATAATTTTGTCAAAAAAAAAAATTTTAACCCCGGAATCAAGAAAAACTCCAACTTGTCAGAGGTTTTTTGATTCCGGGTTGCATGCCCAAATTACTAATGTGTCAGGCATGCAACATGACTCGGGAATTACCGATTACCAAAACCAAACAATATTTTTGTTGATAATCTTGGATGAGAAGATTTTCTAATAATACGTTACAGATGAGTCTCGAACTCTCTTTGACACCCAAACAATGTGAAATCATATTTTGTCAAAAATATAATAATTTTTTTTATTATTGATAATTTAGATGTATGAAATTAATTCATTTTTAAATGAGTAAAATTGAATCAGATAAATTACACGATATTTTATCATAGCATAATGGTCCTTTATTTAAGGAAGGCCAAGTAAATAAGGTTGTTTTAACCATTCTTGAGACTCTATGCTTAAAAAAATTAAGGCCTCAATATTTTTAAAAAATAAATAATATTTTTTAAAAAAATATTATTAGAGATATTTAATTTTATTAGTAAAATTTAAAAGAACAATTTATGCATTAAAAAAAATTATAATCATAAGTCGTGATCAACTTAGGTCACACATCGATAATTTTATTGCCAAATCTCACTTTGTTTATTAATAAAATTTTAAAAAATAAAAAATATTTTATGTTGAACTTTCACACATAAGTTATTTAAAAATAATATATTTATCTAATAAATATTTTTAACTAAATAAATAAAGTTAAATTACAAGGAAAGTTTTGACTCAAGAGTAAAATTATTATTAGCAGGTTTGAGAAACAGATATAGTCACTCTGTATAATAGATTTTTCTCTGAAATTCCGCATTGAGTTTTATTCATGAAATTTTTTTTTTATTAATTTTAATTTTAATAAATTATTAATCAAATTTATTTAGTTGGTAAACTTCGATGATGAATTATAAAAAAATATGCATAATAACTTATGGAGGAGCCAAAGTAAGCATGACTATTGGGAGCTTTCGGCAAAAAGAGAAAAAAAAATACCCTATAGAAAAAAAAAATTATTAACATACATACAATTTAAAGTTTAATAGAATATTTAAAAAATCAATATATTTTTTTAAAATATCATAAACTCCGTATAAAATATATTTCTCAATATTTTTGAAAATTATAATATCTTACAAAAATATATTTACCAAATTTCTTTTGTACAGTATCTGCAAATACAATAATAATAATAATAATAATAATAATAATAATAATAATAATAATAAAATATTGGACTACAATACAATATTAAAAATCAATATTGAATATATGAAAAAGAGAATGCAACAACTTGTGCCAGATGTGATCAACCACATATTAATTAGAAGCGACTTCCATCATTGGAGAATGGAGATGATACAAATTCTATAGTGTATATAGTTAAATTTTGATATCGGTATAGTATATTGAAACTTTCGATATAAATCTTATATCAATACCGATGCTGAAAATTTTAGTATGTATTATACCGTACCTAAATTTGTGATATACTGTTAAATCAATATGATTTTATATATTTCAATACCATATGTATAGTATACTAAAATTTCAATATTTTTTTTCACATATATGTCAAATAACTCATTAGGACCACTATGAAAGGCATTGCACAACAATTTTAATAGGGATTTTATGGAAAGCCTAAGAAAGCATAACTTCTTTGGTTGATTCAAACACGGAGTGAAGCTTGATGATACAACAACTATAATTTGTTGATCATTTTTGTCTTGTATACAAAATGGGATGTTGGACACAAAGAGGGAAGTAATGGACGATAAGGATGAAATGAAAGAGGTTAAAAAAATATATTTGAGATTTCTTGGTCTGAGTCGAATTTTAAAAATGGGTAAAACATAAAACTTAAATGATATATAGTGATGTAATCAAATCATAAGTAAAAGATTACCGATAATCATTTAAATAACACACGTCTTGCTATTTTGGATGCAAAAATATCAATCAAACTTGAATAATTGAGATATTCGATTATTTTTTATCAATTGATAACATAGCTGATCCATTCAATCTTTCTTCTACATTGTTGTTCGAAGATAAATTTTGATCAATTTTAACTCAGAGAAACTTCTTTCTGTACTTGCAACTGTGACTAGTATAGTCAATAAAATTTTATAAGCAACATATGCATCGGGGTAATAGTCATTCATTTTCATTAAATAATTCAACATATCAATTACTCTTTTTACTTCAGCGGGTAAGAATGCTTTATGATCTTCAACTTCATAAATAAATCTTGCCCACTAATATCAGAAGTGTCATTGTACCTCAAACAACATTCAAGATTTTTGCGAGATCTCAATAAATTATTATCATCAACACATTTTAATTTCTCCCATTTGCATAAAAATCCAAATGTTTCTTCGTATTTTTGAAATTATTCAAACCAGTGAATAATAAGCATGATCAATTAAAAAAAGAAAGCAGTTAACATTAAAAGATGCCTCAAGTGATTGTGTTATCTCGTGGGTGACATTTTCATAGAATTGTTTTTCCTTCGAATTACCCGTTTTTTATTTAAATACAGCTTTAATTTTTAATTCACTTGCTATTTGTTTAGCTTCAATGATAGCCTTATCAAACCCAAATTCTTTGTACTCTTTGAAACTCAGCATGAGACCTTTTATCTGATTGATAGCAACATCAATATCTCTATTTTTAGCTTGAAGAAACTTACTCACAATGTTTACCGAATGTAATAACTTATACCATATTACCAAGCCATCAAAAGTTCAAAATCCTCAAGTTCATATGATACTAAACACTCAGCTTCACTCCTCATTTTAGGATCTTCACTTGTGAATGTCAAGTTAAGTAAAACATTTCTTATTTTTGCAATTTGTTCTTTTAAAGCTTCACTCCTATAGGCTTCACACTTTCAATATGACTTTCCCAATAAGTTTATGATGATGGTTTAATCGTCAAACCTTCCACATGATCTTTGAAAATCTTCCATCGCTTGGTAGAAGAGGAGAATAACATGTACATGCATTGTATTACTCCAAACAAAGATTTAGCTCTAGGACCACAATTTATCATATCACATAATGTCAAGTTAAGACAATGACAACCACATGGAGTATATAAAGTTCTAAGATTTATTTATATCAATCTTCTTGGCACACTATTGTACTTCCCTTTCATATTTGATCCGCTATCATATCCTTAGCCTCTTATATTATCAACATCAAGTTCAAGATTTCTCGACACATTTTTTAGTTCCGAAAAGACCATTTCATGTATCATCCACTTTCAAAAATTCAATCTAATATTCTTAATTATATGACTGCAGAGCCTGATAAATCATCTCTATACAATGTATTGTAAGTATTTTTACTCATATAATCTAATATAACTGAGTAATACTTTATCTTTCTAATTTTGACAGTAATTATTTTTTTCACTTATCAACTCATTTTGAATTTTAGGACCAAGATATGTATATGCTGAATATATTCTTTCATTATTAGATCAAACTCAGCAACCATTTTAATCATCTGCAAAAAAATTACCTTTATTTTCAGCAAAAATTTTCTCATAATCTCCTTGAAATGCCTAATTATTTTTGGTCACCGATGCACAATAGTGATTATCCTCTTTAATAGTTGTCTCTAATGTTCCTTCCTCTTGTTAATCTCTACTTGTATATTGTCATCAATGGTCTTATTTTTCGACAAAATATATTTTGCAAGATTCTCCAAAAAGTATAACATCATACAAAATATATTTCCTAAGTTTCTCTAAAAAGTGCAATATCTACAAATATAAAAAAAAAAAAAGCCACAAAATATTAGACTCCAATATAATATAAAAAATAATATTGAATATTGACAACAATTTTATATATTAGTGGCAAAAGACAAATCGCTCACCCCCGCGCCTCTGCGACAATTTTATATATTGATGAATGATGATATTGATAAAATTAAAATTTTAATTAGAGAATAGGCTATCTTAGTTAGAAGATTCAGACTTCACTTTTAGAATTTTATGACTCCTATAAATGCATTAATGAAAAAAGAATTTAAAATATTAAAATGTAAAAAACGACCATTTATTAGATTTTTTTATTTTATTAAAGCAATCTAATAAAATATAATTTTTAAATTTTTATTAAAACAATCTAATTATATATTAAATATATTATATATATATATATGTCAAATTTAAGAACTCCAAAATCGAAAGCCCTAGGCTATCACCCCGGTGACATGCCCCGCAGCCTTGGAGGCACTCACTTATCAAAGGCATTCAATTATGCTTTAATAGCTCCTAGTCAATTAGAGATATAAAGATCTGTGAAATTCCAATAATGGGTCACAAAAATAATTTTAATATACATTTAGAATATTAAATGTACCTATAACATTAAATCACATTTTAATTAAAATATGTTAAGTGTTAAAATATAAGAGTTCTCTTTGTCTTTAACCATTCATCATTCACACTCATAATAAGAACATAAAAGCTCGGTGATGTTTTAGTTTTATATCTATAAAAAGATAAGGAAACATCGAATTTTAATCAGGTAAGTTTTAAAGAAAATAACACTAAGAAAGTGAAATAACAAACTTACCAAGACGAATGTAGTGGTTTGCTCAATTATGGTTGTCTAACAAAGAACATGTAATCAAAAGAACCAAATACCTTGAGCCTAATTAACGTTATAGCACACAAATTCTGAGTTGCAGCTTCTGCGTGAGTTGCAGTTTTACTTCGATCGAGTGATCACCATGTGAGAAAGATCCACAAGCGCACGCCTTGAAATCACGACATCCTCATTATCACTTTCAGGAAAGGCGTTGATCGCTGCAATTGCCTGATTAGCATGTTCAATTGCAAGTGCTCTTGTCCTCTCAATACCTCGACTTTTTCCAAGATAGTCAAGCACCTGCAAGAATAATGAAGCGCCATAGCATTACGAAAATATGGAAACAAAATTGAAAATTCAGTTACATGAGAGTAGTTTTAAAACTTCATCTTACTCTATAAAATGCGTGTCGAAAAGCAACTCAAGCACAAGCAACAATAGATGCCAACTCTCCACTGAGCATAACGAAAGGTGAGAAATTGCAAGCAAATGTTACAAACAGCTTTGAGAATAGAAATTGTTCAGAAGGGATTGGTCAAGGATTATGCAATAATGCAAAAACAGTTCTTTCATGCGATATATGTTGGTTCGAGCAATGACCGGCTAGATTCACGAAATGGTTACTGTGTCTTTTGTGTAGTAATCCATTTAATGTGCCAGAAGTAAAATGGTTAACAGAGAACTTACAGCCTCTACATTTGCAGGATTGTCAAATCCCTTATCAATAACTGCTTGCAGCTCCGGGAACTCTTCTTTTGCAAAAAGTATTGGAGCTGTAATGATTCCCTGTAAAATAAGATTAACTTAACAAAACAGTGCTAAAGGAGAGAAATAAGGATAGAAAAATAGGAAATCACTACAATCATCAAATCAGAGTCAAGTAGATTTGCCAAAGGAATTACTTGTCGAATGTCAGATAGGGATCCCTTCCCCAGTGAAGCTGTAGTACCAACGAAATCAAGAACATCATCTATTAGTTGGAATGCTAAACCCTGTAAAGAAACAATTTAGTTAGTGTTTACAAATGTATAATTAATTAAAAATGTCTTCGGACTGAAAAAGATAATATCATCATACTAGATTTCGCCCATAGTTATATGCATGCATTGCAACTTCTGTAGTTTGCCCCGCTAGCAAAGCAATAGCTTTGCAACTGTTTGAGATCAATGAAGCTGTCTTGTAGTATGTCTTCGACAGGTAATTCTCCATGCTGTAATTCCACATATATGTGACATTTTCGTAAAACAGATACAAAAAACAGTATTCAGGGATGAAGCTTTCTTTTCTATTCATTCACAATGGGTCTATTTACTTCAGGCAAGACTCCCTAAGTGAGGTCACAGAAAAATTATTTACCTGTGACGTTGCTCAGCATTAGTTGTCATCTGCATTGTTTCACCAGTGACCAGATGCCCGACAGCAGTGGCCAATAATGATACAACCTACGGAAGTAAGCAAGATTGTCACACACATATCCCCCCAACCAAAATAAACAAATGAATTTGTTCATGTACGCAGAAGAACATGAGCACTGGTGTTTATAGAAAGTGCATAGAGGATAGAAGTACTTCAGTATCTACTCATAATTCAAAAATAATTTTCTATCTCATCAGCATGCCTTTGATGATTTCCTTCAATCAGTACCTAAGTCTTGAATTCATCTCGACCAGTCGGTAAACTTTTCCTAGATATCTTCATGAGTCTTGGCTAATGCTACAGTGAGGGTTACACATATTTACAGGTCACAGGATTCTCAACTATTATAAATCCACACAGTTAGTGCTTTTGAATCCTATACAACTATTTCAAGGACTGGGTTCTTGTATTTAATATACCTCAGGAAATAGAGAAGATGACTTTAGTTCGTTTACCAAGAATACTGCTCAGTTCATGGAGTGCTATTAGGTGCCATTTAAAACCTCATGCAAAAGAGATAGAGAAACTTGATGGTTTTATCCACTACCAAGAAATGCATCTCTCTCACATGCATGGGATAGGCAATGTAGAAGAAGAGAAAAAGGAAGATAGAAAATAAAGCCTAAGAATATGGAAAACTAGGCAAATATGCTTATAATGCAATATTAGCATTTTTCTCAATCATTGAAAACAAGATAACAGTGACACACAGTTGGCTAACAGTGAAACAGCTAACCAAGATACCTCCGTGTTCTTTAGTGACGCAAGGGCAACACAAGCCCTAGAAAGTAAAAAATCTCCAGCAAGCACAGCAAGCTGCAACAAAGGAAATAAACCATATTTGCAGTTAACAGATGAAAACACTTCTGCTATTGAGTAGTTAATACGAACTGAAAAGGTCAGTAAAGTGCGGTGCAATTAAACTATAGTTGTCAGTAAAGAAACTAAAGGAGACACCTTGTTGCCCATTACAAAGTTCAGTGAACCAATACCACGTCTTGTATCTGCATCATCTAAGACGTCATCATGGAGAAGGCTGGCAACCTACACAAGTGAGAAAAAAAAGTATTGAAATGAGAAAGGAGAAATTTAAATCTTTTCTCCAAAAGAGAAATTAAAAAAAAAAAATTTATGGCCAACATGAATCATTTCAGTTATTTCAGCAACACACTGCTGCCTGGTTCGCATATTCTTTTGGAAATTACTAGCTACTTCAGCAGCAATGGAATTGGGTGTAGGCATACTCAGAGCTGAAGCCATCAATAGTAGTACCTGTGATATTTTTATTCTTTAGTCATCAACAAATAAAAAACAAAGAGGCACAAACTTCAGTAAGAATAATCACATTTTTATACAGAAATAGCATGAATTTTAATGCTTCCAGATTACATACGGAGAGATTACCAAAAAAACTGGAAAAGTTTATGGGCGTACTATGAAAGAAGTAATAGGCAAGAGTATCTACAAGTTGTGAATAACCCAAAAGAGAAGGTGTACTGATATTTAAGAGGGAGAGAGAGAATCAATCAAGCTGTATAACAAGCACTTGCAATTAAATAATAATGATAGTTATTTATCTCAGTACTTACTGTAGGTCGAAATCTTTTCCCTTCAGCTCCTACTTTGAAGAAATATTCAGCAGCTGATGCCAGCTTGGGGACCTGCAATGGTTTGAATTTAGGTGGTTAAGGTCTTAACATTCAAAAGATCAAGACATGTTCCAGTCTCCAAACATCAGAATGACTAAATTGCTTCAGATTATATCAACCCACCTCACTGACCACCATTGACTGCAATCTATTTGCGATAATTGAGAGTTCATCAGAAACCAAGGCAAAGGGGTCCACTGGTTCCTAGATCAAATGGAAGATAAACAGAGGTAATCAGCTAATGACTACTATCAGAATTAAAATTTGAAAATACATATCTTCTTTGATTTTAGTGGAATCTTTGTAGGAAGTATCCTTAATTACGGTGTCGAACACACGAGGCCTCCTTTCTTCTATAATATCAGTTACTAAAAGGTCACCCCAAAAAATTAACAATTTTGCACCTCGGTTGCAGATATTTTGTCTTGGTCAATCTGATATCTGATGTCATGTAAGCCATGTGAACTCTGAAAATGATATTCTCTATAATTCCGTACCTACTAATCATAGCACCAAATGGAGTAAATATAAAAGTTGATACAACTTCAGTAAAACAGTATGAAAATAAGCAGTTTCGATTATAGTCAAATTAGTTGTGCCTATGCATAGCTTAAAGTGAGATACTTCAACTTTTATGCCAAATAAGAAAGAAAATGAATCCAGCAGTATCTGTCTCAAAAAGGAGTATGCTAAGCAAGTTACTATGATTAATGTAGCAAAAGCTACATTTTAGGGAAAATGCAGGCTAAAATTTAAACACGTCCCAGAAAATATAAACTTTACTATGTTATGCCAGCCTTCAATAGTCAATATAAGGCTATTCTTTGAAAAACTGGAATATGATTCTTACGACCCCATAGGCAATGAGAAAGAGGACAAATAGACAAAAGACTGAACTGATGAGTGCTAACCATTTGATATTGAAAACTTGAAATGGAACTTCTGTGCGTAAAGTTCAAGCAATTTCTCCATCTTTTGATAGAGCCAATCGACAAACTTTACTTTCATGCTTGCAGCTTCAGCACAAAAAGAAAGGACATGAAGAATATCTAAGTCATATGGTGACAAATTGACTACTCTATGAAACTGATAGCAAACTAATTATTAAGATAGCTTGGAACAGTAGTGATTTTAACTCCTTACTTTCCAATATCAGACATTGCCTATAGATGTGTACTATTTTTATAAAATATCAGAGTGGCTGAACTTAAAAAAAAAAAATAGTTGGCAGTTTTCCTAGTTATCAATGTTCCTCAAAAATCAAGGCATGTGACATAAGTAAATAGTTACTGTGGGAGTGTATGTGTGAAGGTTTGTTTTTCATCATTTTTTATTCCAAATTTTCTGGGTTCACTGGTGATTTTCTTCTCTTCTTATCATTCCAAGCCCTTGAAGTTGGCTATATGGATCTTGCCATAGTTCACAAAATATAAGGTAGATAACTTAAGTGTTAGTTATGTTAAATTGATAGGATTAGTGAAAATGGAATCACTAGTGAAAAAAAATAAACTAAAAAAAGAGAAAACAATACAATAAAATTGTGAAATGTAGAAGATGAGAAAAACACTCAAATAATTGGAATCATTAGAGATGCTTTGAATAGCCCTTCATCAGTGCCTTGCAAAATCATTTTTGTCTATTTTTTGTGGCTGATCTGGGACTGATTGGACCTTTGGTAGGTTAGTTCCAACTATGACAGGTGCACCTGACATGATATTTCCACAATTAAATAATATCTCATTCTGGTTGTTGCCAGTTGCCACTAAGTCTCTTGCTCCTGTTAAGCTCAGCCTAGTAGAAGATGTGGGTACCAACACTGGGTGGACGGTCTATCTGCCCTTAAGCGGCATTAATGTTGGTTACCAAGGCCTAAAACTATCATCAATCTTTGCCAACTGGTTTAGGGCCAAGATCAACAAATTTGATTCTCTTCAACTTACGAGACTCTAAAATTCTTTCATTCGTATATTTGGAGTATCGGTGGTATTCAAATTTATTTCATCGGCCAGGAAGATCTAAATAAATTATTTCCATTGCAGTGGGAAAAAATTGAGCTAAAATTAGTTAAACTTTGGTAATCATCTGATCACTACCAGGTAAATGTGATTATAACATGATCTAGGAGACTAGGATGTAAGATCGATCTTCGCTAGTCCTTATGGCAATGAACCATCATCTTGAAGGGATTAAGTCACAACACTGACGACCAAATATAGTTTAACATCTTCAGTTGACTACTTTTCAGTATCTCTCAGTGATCCATTGGCAAGCAAAAACGACAGATAAAAGGAGAATGAAATGTCCATCGCTTCAGAATCAACTAGCAACAAATATGAGCAGGAAATAACAAGAGCTAAGAAGATCAACAAGAGCATCATTCTACAATCAAATTAGATAACCAAAAAAGGAAATTTAATTCTATCCATCAAAGGGAAGCCAAAAAAAAAATGCACCTTTGAGGGTACCTCAGCAGGGATTTGACTCAAAGGAGCCCCAAGAGAAGCCACGGGCAGAAATCTCTTCAAAGAATATGCGCCAGATCCGGATTTCCTCGATCGACACAAGCTCCTGAAGCCCCACCTGAGAATCTGCATCCTACGCGCCGACCCAGCAGAAAATGCGCAACTCCGAAGAAAACACAATAACGAAGACAAAACTCGCTAGGGAGAAAGAATGGATCTCTTCTCGCAAGGAAGAACAAGAAGAGCTCGAACTAACGATCGTCCTTTGCCCATGCGATGCGCCGCAGCCACGGCGATCGGTGGTGATCGAGGAAGCGTGGCCCTGTATCCGGTCCATAGACTGTAAAGTCCGGCCAAAACCCAAAAAGGAATGTGGAACGAAGCACGTGTTTGTCGCATGACACGTACTTGTGTCACGTGCCTGTCATGCTTTTTAATTGCTCGTTTGCTTGTGGAAGAAAAGGCAGAGATAAAAAAAATAGACCCGATCAAGTGATACAAGCTCACATATTTTAAATATCTTAAAAATATTTTTAATTACCAAATTATATATTTATTGACAAAAATTGAGGGAAAAAATAAGGAACAATAATTGTCGATATTTTAACAAAAACTCACCTGGGTATAAATAAAAAAAAACATTTGAGTTTTACTATTTAAGCAAAAATATAAGACACACAAGTGTTATTTGGTTAGGGTACATCCTTGATAATCTTGGATTAATGATAATCTGTGTTTGGTTTAAGAAATCAACTATTTTCGAGTAATCATATATGCCCGCTAGTATTAGCAAACTTTATCAATCCAGGAATTCAACTCAGAGTGAGATTGCCTTAGACTTTTGAAGTTTTTCTTAATTTCGAGATTATTAAGAATCCACCTAAGTCGTTCCTTAATTTGTACGGAAGATTCGCTAGGACTTATCGAGGGCAGAAGGACTTACAGGGTGGTGGAGGTGGCAACAAGCGGCTCATCGCCGAGTGGCAGGTGGCTCACTGAAGGCTCATCACCTCAGAGGTGAGAAGTGACTCGTCGGGTCAGAGAGGTGGCAAAGACTCGGCGGGCGACGATTCGACCGACGGCATGCATAAGAAAAAATCACGCTGCCTTTTTTTAATTAGATTTTTTAAAACTTTAGTTTTTAATTAAAACTTTAGTTAATCATGT
>JBAMIE010000103.1:4147315-4167753 GCA_037177295.1 Kaempferia parviflora
TCTTTATGCTTATTATTTTTAGAAGTTGTGTTGTACTAATCTTCTAATCTCTGCAATAGTAGCTCGAGATTTTCTACTTTAATTTGCAGGTTATCGACTTCCGTGTCACTCCGGCCGGCAACCGATTCTAAAGCATATATATCCATTAAACTACAACCACTGAAAATTGAAATCACAAATAACTGGTTCTTGTACTACAACTGCCAAAAAATGCAAGGTTGCAAGGCTCATTTCGAGAATCCATTTTAACCTAATCTACAAAAACATAACATTCAATTTAATCATATAAAAATTAAAGATCAAAACTTCATTCATATACAATTCAAGAAATTTTTTTCTAGATATTTCCTAATGATTTAAGATTTTTTCTATTAAAGAACTAAAAATAAAAATTTACCATCAATTTATCTCGAAATAACGCAAACCTAACCAGAAAACTAAACCCCAAATCTTATTCCATTCACAAACCCAATTTTATTCAACATCAAAAATTTTGAGCAACATACTGTTTAAATTAGGTACAATGAATACTCTGTTTATTGATAATCACTACAAAAATGTCCACATATCTCATTCTTTCCTCTTGAACTGAAAAAGATGCAATACAAATTCATTCATAAATTTACAATTCTAAAACAAAAATCAAATTTTATCCAAGAACCTAAACCTTACAAAATTGAAAACACCCATGAACTAAAACACCAATTTTGATTTTTTTGCACAAGAATAACAAATTAGTCGAAATCTAGGGTAGAAATTATAACTTATCGACGATTCTTGAGTTGAATGTGAAAGTATGACTCGTCGGTTCTCTGATTTCTGCCTTCAATGTTGATGGAGATGCTTTACGGTCGAAGTAACGGGAGGTTAGGTCGTCGCCGATAGTTTGGAGGGGAAGTCGGGGATTGCATCACCGATGGCTTGGAGACTCGGAGGTTTGAAGTAAGGGGAGGGAATGCGTTGGCATTCGGAAGAGAAATAAGTAATATTTTAAAATTTTAATTTAATACGATGATAAATTGGTAATTTTGCATGTGATAGGGAGTTTAAACAAATAAATCTGTTTGCTCAGTACAAGGAAGAAAGAAAATCTAATACTGAGATTGAATATAAATGTTTACATTTATATGGAAAATTTAGAATAATTTTCCCGTGGAAGGTGCTATTATTGATTTTTTTTTTTTTAAGAAAAAGAGTTTTTTTTTTAACTAAGGATTTTTTTTTTTGCCCCATTATAATATGGACCACGTTTCCGAGATTTTTAAATTAAAAAAATCAAGAGAATACATTAAATAAGCATGTAAAGAAAAATGGTGAGTTTTGGAGGGAACACAAATTGGGCAATTCCATTACGCGCCAAGTCCCGCACGTTTTGCCGTGGCACGGTCACACCGAATCATATAACGATCCCTTAACTTAACAACAGGGAAGTTGCTTTCCCGTCTCTCCGT
Organism: Kaempferia parviflora; assembly: GCA_037177295.1. Classification (NCBI taxonomy): domain Eukaryota; kingdom Viridiplantae; phylum Streptophyta; class Magnoliopsida; order Zingiberales; family Zingiberaceae; genus Kaempferia; species Kaempferia parviflora. The sequence goes on from JBAMIE010000103.1 coordinate 4,148,767, forward strand.
ATCGATTTATTTCGAAAGGCGAAACCCTTCGCACGCTTCTGCGGGATGGCGAAACCCTACGATTCGGGCAGTTCCTCCGAGGGAACCCCATCGAACGGCTCGACCGCCTCCGAGGAGGAGGTCAGGAATGGAGAGGAAGCCAACATCGAGGAGGAGATCGACGAGGAGGAACTCGAGGCGGTCGCCAGAACGGCTGGCCCCGACGACGACGAGGCTAAGGATGACAGCGGCGAGGAGGACGCCAGGGAAGACGGGGACGATGAGGATGGAGAGGAGGTATGGTTTGGTTGCTTGTGCGTTGGAATCTGATCGTGCCACTGTTGGGTTTCCCATTACTATGGACAAGTGCATTTTTATCACGGACCTATGCTCGTTGTAAACACAATGAACACATCTGAGTTTTGGTAATTCTCTCGCGCGCTTGATGTGGTTTCCTGCCGTTTACAACTGATTGCTTTACCCCAAGCACTTTACATTTATCAAATAGTCTAGGGTTGCAAAAGACCTTATCTTTATATTGTTTCTTAAGAAATGTTTTTTTATTTCTCTTAAGATTTAGGGAGAGCTTGGTTCGTCCGAGGTTTTTGATTGATGGAGGAAATTGAAGGTTGAGCAGCTCATTTATTCTTGGAAAAAGAGGGTAGGGTGGGGGGAGCTAGCCAATGTATCAACGAATAAATAGAGTTGGTAGACAGACATGCTTACATGTGAATTAGCTTCTAAGGTCGAGCAGTCTCATTTCACTACAGGATTTTTGAATGAATGCTGGGGTAGCCACCCCGAATGGCGTGAGTTTATGTGGGGATAATTGCACATACAGTCGTCATCTGGCCCTCATCTAACTAGAGAGACTGAGATTAAAAGAGTATGAAACTCTCCTTCAGGCTTTACACTATTGATCGTTCAGAGGGCAATTAGAGTCACTGAATGAGTCCCTCTGTTTCTTTTGGAGGTGCTGGTCCAGTTTATATGTTTCTGATCTGGCGAACTCGAACTATGTTTTAACACTTGGAATCTAGTAGATTAGGCTTGTTAGGTTTATTATTATTGCTACCATATAGTTGTTTTTCTTTCTTCTGAATTTCAATGGAACTTGTTTTGTATTGGTAGAATTTTCTTCTATGCCTTTAATTTATAACACTTCATGGGATTGTAAGTATGCCTCATATGATGATCTAAGCCATCATGCTCTTTTATCTGAACGATGATGGAGTTCCTTTGGATCATATTGAGTGGTTGCTTGACATTTCTGTAGGAAAATTCTGAAATTGGGAAGCGTGAAAGAGCCAGATTAAGAGAGATGCAGCGGAAGAAAAAACAGAAGATTCAAGAAATGCTTTATACACAAAATGCTGCTATTGATGCTGACATGGTTATTGTTCTTAAACAATTATTATAGATAATAATGCTAGCTATTTATTGCTTTCTACTACATCTTGTTATATAATTGATTGATATTTGATCAACTTCATGGTATGATTCTCTTTCAAGTTCCATCTTCTAATAGATATAGTACTATCACAAGTAATGAAGAAAGACAGTTTCTTGTTTAAATGAGGGTTTCCTCATTTGTAAGCCTTTCACTGTAAAATATTATTAAATTATATTTAGAACATAACTATTGCTAAGAAAGCAATGAAGGAAATGGAAACTTTTCAAGGTTTATAGTTAGGTACCAAGTTATGGTCTGGAAAAATGAGTTGCTAGGCATGTTACTGCTTTTTTTATTGGTAATTGCAAATTTATAATCTCGTCATTGAATTTGAATGTCTCTATGAAGGTAATTGTAGTTAGTTTACCAGGGTATGGTTTGGAAAAATGAGTTGCTGGTGATATTTCTGTGTTTTTTTGGTAAATAAGAATGTTATTGCTCTTATTAGTCAAAACCTTGCAATTGAATTTGAATGTCCCGTTTACATGTTAAATTGTAAAAAAAAACAGACTGCACCATTTGTAGATTATTTGCTAGTCAAAGTACCTCTAGTTTCATATGGAAGTTTTTTCTGGTTCAATTTTTTTGGAAGTAGATGTGACTTCCTGTTGATGATGTTATCATGTACGAATTCACAAAAAAAAAAGGACCACATGGAACATGTCAAGGAACCTTGCTGTTGTATCTTTCACATGTACATGTATTTCTGCTCTCCCAGATGTTGTCTTTTTCGCTACTGCAATGAATCAGTGCATTGTTTCACATTGTCTTTTATGATATCTAAGTACCTAACATATTTTCCAGAACAAGGGAAAAGGACGTTTGAAGTACTTGCTGCAACAGACTGAGATCTTTGCTCATTTTGCAAAGGGTGCCCAATCTGCATCAGAAAAGAAGCCAAGAGGAAGGTAGGTTGCAAGTTTTGAAACTCTTCATGACAACGTAGTTGAAGTGAAGCAGAAGGAATACATACATTCTTCACTAGCCAATTTAGTAATATCATCCTTTTGCTACGTTACGTTTATGAGATTTATTATCACACTCAGTTGCTATTCAAACTACAATATAAGTTAGAAATTTATTTAGTTGTATCTGTACTTGTGACTAATTTTTATCCTTCCCATCTAATCTGCCTTGGATTGCCAAGTTATTTGATCCATGTTCTAGGGGTTCATGACTGATTAATATTAGTTTATTGAAACATTTTTCTTGTTAAACTGTTGACACTCAAAACAAATTTTAAACTTGCCACTTCCACTCATTCCACATTTTCATGTGACGAACTTTGAAATTTGTTCTTGATTCTTCCATTTTAGCTGACTAGTGGAGTAATGGTTAGCAATTATGCATTTAAAATTTTCATTCCAAATGCACGGTATATTTTTAGTTTCAAGAAAACCATGTGGCTTAATTGGACTATCTGTTCACCTTCAATGGTTTATCTAATTTTGCTTTTATGTCAACTTAAGTTAATGGCTACTGCTTGTTATTCTATTGGCTAACAATTTATCATGTTGGACTTGATGCTAACTACAAACCTTAAGATTTGTTGTAGACTTTAGCAGCAATCAAGTTTTGATTGATATATGGATGATTATTCTTTATGTAAGAAGATTTAAATTTATCAGCCATTCGTTATATATATTTTACAATCATGCTTACAAGTTCACAATTTGTTACACTTGTTTATCTAAGATTAAGAGCTAGCAAATTTTCATTTCAATTGATTCTTCTATCGTTCTACTTATGCTTTGTTATTAACAAAATTCTGAAGCTTTCACAAACAGCTTTTGATATAACTGCTCTCATGATCTATCTAACTATATTTAAATTGTTTATTTCCCTTACTATTTATGAGATAAAAAACTGTGGACATATGCAATATTCCCTTGTGAATGGTTCAGGCAGTTTACTTTTTTCCCCCTCATTTCGTGAAATCATAGCTGTCTTATATTTAGGTTTTTTAAAAATTTGAAAGCTAACAGAATTCTGTTTAGGCAGCTAAAAAATTCTCATGACTCTTGTTACATAGCTAGTGCTGTTCATGGTATTTAATGGTCTGAAGAAGTCATTAGCGCTCCTCCTAGCCAAATATGAACTATGCAACCCGTTTGACTATTATTTAATCAGAAAGGTCTCTAGCACTAATTTTGTATTTCAGTGATTTCTGATGCAAAAATTAGATTAAAATGAAGAATTAGCTCTCAATACCAGTTGAGTTATATGCCTGCAAACTTATGCTAAAATTCATATGTGGCTTCTTATGACTAGCTTTTTGAACTAACTGTGGAATGAAAATTAATTACCTAAACTAGATCCTGAATATGATTGGCTTTAGTGATCATAATATGTATTTATCCTGAGCAATATAGAAACTGCATAACATTTTGTTAAAGCTGCTGAATTTGCTCTTGAATATGTATTCAAATTTACTTGTGAAATCTCAATTGAATCCCATATTAGCTTAACTTGTTATTGCATTTTGCTATTATGGAATATTTTAAACTTAACTCTTTTCTGAGTAGATTTCCCATCTTCGTAATTTGTTTGCCTTGTAAAAAAGTTGTAATTAGTTCCCTACTTTTCAGGGGGCGTCATGCATCTAAAATAACAGAGGAAGAAGAAGATGAAGAGTACCTTAAGGAGGAAGAGGATTCTCTTTCTGGTGCTGGAGGGACTCGTTTGGTCACACAGCCATCTTGTAAGATATTTGTTCCGTTGAAATCTTTTTCTTATTAAGTCCATGTTGTCATCCTTGTTATTTTATTACTATATATATATATATATATATTATAAAATAATAATAGTAATATAAATTCAATTTTATTACTTTATATAATAAAGGCAATAGTTTTTTTAATATATCTTTTAGTTATTTCTTCTATATTAACAAAATATGATAATATTTGAGATTTTAAAGTATTATGTTATTAGATAAAAACAACAATAATATGATATTTTAAATGTAGTAATAGTAATAATAAAAATAATAATAGTAGTAACAACAATAATAATTATTATATGAAATCACTGATAATATGATTAAGCTAATTAAATCTACTATAATTATTTGTATTATTTATTTTGCTATTTCATGAATATAAAACAATTCAATTATTGGCTATATCGATAGTCTATTGTCTGAGGCACAAGATTTGGTTGACTTAAACCCAACAATAGTATTTGATGAAAGCACCCATTTCTAATATGTCAGATTTTAGTTTATTTAATCAATTATTTTTACTGATTTGCATATGATGTAAATTTTAACCTTCAATGTTCATCCTTTACCTACTTCTGCAGGTATACAAGGAAAAATGAGAGATTATCAGCTTGCTGGATTGAATTGGTTAATAAGATTGTATGAAAATGGAATTAATGGAATTCTAGCTGATGAAATGGTACTGCAAAGGAAAGATTTTATGATCTTTATTAAATCTTGATCTTAGTTTATATTCACTTATTTTGGAGCATTTGCTTTGTTGTTTTATTGAAAGTATATAGCCAACAATCTATATTCCCCTTGTTAGGGTCTTGGAAAAACATTGCAAACCATCTCTCTACTTGGCTATTTGCATGAATTTAGAGGAATAACCGGTCCTCATATGGTGGTAGCACCAAAATCTACTCTCGGCAATTGGATGAGGGAAATTCGGCGATTCTGTCCTGTTCTGTGCCCTATAAAATTTCTCGGGGATCCAGAAGAAAGAGTCAGTCAATTGCCTAAACATGTTTCTCTAATTTCTGCAGATGTCGTTTGATTTTCTAACTGCACTGTGGGTATATTTTTTAATTTGCCTGTGCTATTTGACAGAGACATATTCGTGAAAATTTGTTGGTGGCTGGGAAGTTTGATGTGTGCGTAACTAGTTTTGAAATGGCTATCAAAGAAAAGAACGCTTTAAGACGGTTTAGTTGGCGCTATGTGATCATTGATGAAGCTCATCGGATAAAGAATGAAAATTCCCTTCTTTCTAAAACAATGAGACTTTATAATACTAATTATCGCCTTCTTATCACTGGAACACCACTTCAGGTAATCAATTCTTTTTTTTGGCTTAGTATAGTGAGAGGGATTTCTTAAAGCTTGGTGGTTGTCATTATTATCATCATCAATCCATGTTTGTCCCAATTATTTGAGATTGAGCACATGAATCTTATCCTCTGCAAAGGCTAAATCACTAGTAATATGTAAATCAATTAAGTCATTTTTAAGAATATATTGGTTCATATTTCATATTGCTTCTTTTCTTTCATCTTCAACCTTTTAATCTAGTTTGCATTTTTTGGTGCGTGAACTTCGGACATTCATTTTTGTTACTTTAGATCTTGTTAATATTTTATGTATTTATTAAAACTGAAATGTGCAAATGTTTATTGCATTTGTAATATATCCAGAAAGATAGATGTTAACTATCATTAAAATAAAAATGTATGATGGTTTTCATTATTTTCTGGATTATTGGGATACTGTAATACTTGTGACTAAAAGGAATTGTATGGATCAATCTTCAAAATATTAGTTCAATAATCTGATAAATGACTAGCAATTGTTCCTTTGTGCAGAACAATCTGCATGAGCTTTGGGCTCTTCTTAATTTTCTGCTTCCTGAGATATTTAGTTCTTCTGAAACTTTTGATGAATGGTTCCAAATATCTGGAGACAATGATCAGCAAGAGGTTGTTCAACAACTTCACAAGGTGTGTTTTAACATATCCATTAATGACAAATCAAGATTATGCTACTCCTGATCCATGCATTTGTAAACGTGGGAGTATTTTTTCATTTACAGGTTCTACGCCCATTTCTTCTGAGAAGATTGAAATCTGATGTTGAAAAGGGTTTGCCACCAAAAAAGGAAACTATACTCAAGGTAGGAATGTCACAAATGCAAAAGCATTATTACCGGGCTTTGCTTCAAAAAGATTTGGAGGTCATTAATGCTGGAGGGGAGCGCAAGCGTCTTTTGAACATCGCTATGCAATTGCGAAAATGTTGCAATCATCCATATCTATTCCAAGGTGCAGAACCTGGGCCACCTTATACAACTGGAGAACATCTTATTACAAATGCAGGTAACTCTAAATTCTTTTGAGATATTTTTACCTCAGTTTAAGTATGATAATTTTACTATTGTGATAATTCCTTGTTTTCTGAACATATAGTTGTTTTTGCAGGAAAAATGGTCCTGTTAGATAAACTGTTACCTAAACTGAAGGAACGAGATTCCAGAGTTCTAATATTTTCACAGGTCTATATAAATTGGGTCTTCAGTTTATCATTTGGAACTACGTACAAAGCCTGCTATTTTCACTTTTAACATATTTGAAATTTGTGATATGCAATCTTTGTTGTCTACAAATCTTGTTTGTCATAATCAAACTGTTTTTGTTCCAACTTGTTTCATATATAGCTGCCCAGTATTGCTTCTAATGCTTGTTATTTACATATCTTGTTTCTCATTATCAGACTTTTTCCCCCAAATTGTTTCATACATATCCGCCCAGTCTTACCTGCAGTAGAAGGTAATATATTAGTGTTTTATTAATTTAACACTCCTGTATGTGTTGTAATTTAGATGACTAGACTTCTGGACATACTGGAAGATTACTTGCTATATCGTGGGTACCAATATTGCCGGATTGATGGGAATACTGGGGGAGAAGAACGGGATGCTTCAATTGAAACATTTAATCAACCTGGAAGCCAAAAGTTCATTTTCTTGCTTTCTACAAGAGCTGGTGGACTGGGAATTAATCTTGCTACTGCAGATGTTGTCATTCTCTATGATAGTGACTGGTATTCCTCTTCCTTTATGTGAATCCTGTTGCTACATTTATGCTCATCACTAAATGGTTATGGATACTCCTCTACTAGGAATCCACAAGTTGATTTGCAAGCACAGGACCGTGCTCATAGAATTGGCCAAAAGAAAGAAGTTCAAGTGTTCCGTTTCTGTACTGAGGTATCATAATATTTCAGTTTAGTTTAATGATGTTTTTGAATTATTGACATATCTAAAATGCAGTTCGCAATTGAGGAGAAAGTGATAGAGAGAGCATACAAGAAGCTTGCACTTGATGCATTGGTTATTCAACAAGGACGATTAGCGGAACAGAAAAGTAATGATTTCTTCAAAGAGCTTGCTGCCTGTGGTTCAAGCAATTTATCCATTATCTATCAGTTTTTTTTTTTAAATTTCTAATCAATAACTTCCTTGATGCAGCTGTTAATAAAGATGAACTTCTACAAATGGTTAGATTTGGTGCTGAAATGGTTTTTAGCTCCAAGGACAGTACAATAACTGATGAGGACATCGATCGTATCATAGCTAAAGGAGAAGAAGCGACTGCTGAACTTGATGTGAAAATGAAAAAGTTTACAGAGGATGCGATAAAGTTTAAGATGGATGACAGTATGCTGATTCCTTTCTGATAGAAATTCCTAGATATTTCCTTGGATGACTTACGTAATTTCTGTTCTTCGTTACAGCTGCTGACTTATATGATTTTGATGATGAGAAGGTATGTGTGGACTTTTTTGTATACCTAGCTTCATTTTTATTGGACTGACATTCAAATTTGCTGACCAAGGATGATAACAAGGTTGACTTCAAAAAAATAGTTGCTGATAACTGGGTTGAGCCATCCAGGAGGGAAAGAAAACGGAAGTAAGATGTAATAGTGTTTGCAATTATGCATATTGGTTGAAGTCATTGTGTCTAATTTGCTACTTTTGGTGTTTAGTTACTCTGATGCTGATTATTTCAAGCAAGCAATGCGGCAAGGTGCTCCTACAAAATCTAAAGAGCCACGCATTCCCCGTATGCCTCAATTGTAAGTCAGCTGATCTTACATGCTCACTTATGTATATGGTGCTATCTATCTCACTAATTTTTGTTGTTGTAAAATTTCAGGCATGATTTTCAGTTTTTCAACACTCAGAGGCTGAGTGAGTTGTATGAGAAAGAAGTTCGATATCTCATGGTGTGTTCCTCTTGTTTTTCTTTATCCTAAATCACTGAAAACTGTTGATGTAAGTTTTAATTACCCAAATAATATAAATAATCACCTAAGCTAAGGATCCTCTGGTGTAAATATAACCTTTTGGTTATTTAAAATTTTGACATATTACATCCATTTTTTTTTTTCTATTTTTTAACAAGGTTATTAATGCTGTTGCTGTTGTTTCCTTCTAATTTCAGCAATCTCATCAGAAGAATCAGTTAAAAGATACAATAGCTGATGAAGAGGAACCTGAAGGTACTGGAATTAGTTTGCACATGTATACTTGAATGATTGATTAATTAAATAAATTTGGTCATGCTGTTGGCGAAACAGATTTAGGAGATCCATTGACTGCAGAGGAACAAGCGGAGAAGGACCAACTGCTTGAAGAGGTGAGTTCATTAGGCAATACTTATGCATATAGTGCCCATCTTTGTTATATAATTTTCCTTTTTAGGGCTTTTCATCTTGGACAAGGAAAGACTTCAATGCTTTCACTCGAGCATGCGAGAAGTATGGCCGGAATGATATTAAGAGTATAGCATCAGAAATGGAGGGGAAAACAGAAGAAGAGGTGGAAAGATATGCCGATGTCTTTAGACAGAGATACAAAGAATTAAATGGTATTTTGCACTCAACCCACTTCTCTTCAGTCTATGCAGCTATCACAATTCTGAGTGCCTCTATTTATTTTTGAATTTTCAGACTATGATCGCATCATTAAGATCATTGAGAGAGGCGAGGCAAGAATCTCCCGAAAGGAAGAGATAATGAGAGCAATTGGCAAGAAGTTGGATCGTTATAAAAACCCATGGTTGGAACTGAAGATTCAGTATGGCCAAAATAAAGGAAAACTGTATAACGAAGAATGTGATCGTTTCATGGTAATTAAGCTCTCTCATCGCTTCCCAATTGAAACCTATACTTTCACATCTTAACCTTTTGTGTTAATTATTTTAGTTGTGCATGGTACACAAACTTGGTTATGGCAACTGGGACGAGCTCAAGGCAGCATTCCGCACCTCACCCTTGTTTCGGTTCGATTGGTTTGTCAAGTCTCGAACGACTCAGGAACTTGCCAGACGCTGTGATACCCTTATACGTCTAGTGGAGAAAGAAAACCAAGAATTCGATGAGCGGGAAAGACAAGCACGGAAAGATAAAAAGCTCTCTAGGGTACTCAAATGATTTTGTACTTTTGATTGTACCGACTCATGGCTCGTGCAATTGTTTTTGCCTAATAATTGTCTTCTGTTTCAATGCCTTTTTCAGACACCAACAAAAAGGTCTTCATCAAAGGGCCCGACCATGGAGACTCCTGCTCTGACTTCCTTCAAAAAGAGAAAACAATCATCCATGGATGACTACATGAACTCGGTAAGCTACTAAAATATATACAAATCGCTACACTTATGACTGGTTGTGGGAATAAGACTTTAATGCCCCCTTTGATTTTGTTTAGGGGAGGCGGCGGCGATGAGGCTGTTCAAATCTTATTTTGGAGCATGATGCAGCTGCAAACATTTTGTCAATGTGAGAATGGATTCATATCGATCAGCAGCTTAAGATGGGTAGAAAACATATTTATCCCCCAAGAAGAAAAACTAAATATGTATGCTAATTTGTATCTTGGCACCTTCGTTCCTTTGCCTCTGCTGAGGCATGAACGCTATATCATTCCACTATTCTACCATCGAATGGATGTTGGAATGCCTTTTTTTTTTGTTAATTCAGACATCTAACCTTTTAAACTGAGGTGATTTGTTCTGTTCCACGTAAATTTTCAGACTATTAGGATAAATATGTAAACGTCTTGTTGTTTAGTAGCTAATGTTTTGGATTTTTTGTGGTAATTGAGATTTGATTCAGGAGTGTTTGGGTACGGTTGAAGTGTCATTGCTGTTGCACATTTTTTGAAATAACGATTGAGAAAATTTTATGTGCGTAGCATTTAAAAAAAAAGCAAAATTAATTTTATTATTTTTTTAAAAAATTAAATTTAAAATTTAAGCTCTATGGCGCAAGAAAATTTGCCACCTGAATTCAGTATAACTAATATTATTTCCGTTAATTATATTTTTTTCTCCTTCCTAAAAATAAGATCATCTACTGCTACAAGTTATCCTACGATCGCGATTTCTCTAACTCATAAAGCAACGGTCAGATCCCTTCTCCTCCTGAGCAAGAGCCCTTCAAAAACCCCTGCTACGGTTCTCTTCGTCTACCGCTCCTCGCCGCCTCCAGTGTTACGAGTGCGCCGCCCTCGGAAGCTGACGACGTCGGACAAGGTACGGAAGCCATTGCCTTTCTTTCCTCGCCGGCATGGATTCCTCCATTGCCCCTCTCTACTCGATTGCGATTCGTTGCCGTTTCCACTCTTCTCGATGATCTTCCACTTTAATTTTCTTTTGGTGTCCTATGCCCTAACGATGTTTGTTTCGTAGTCGTGGAATCTGAACCTATGTACATATGGGGTCCCTTTATACTTGTTCTTCTACTGCCTATGTAATTGATCTTTTTGATTTGGTGATACAGGCTGGTGCTGCTGCGATGTTAGTGTTGTTTGAAACCCCTGCGGGGTTTGCCCTGTTCAAGGTTTTGGACGAAGGAAAGCTCGACAAGGTCGAGGTATGGATGGGCGTGTTCGGTGTTCCTTATTGAAGTTTGCAGATTTTGTCTAGGAGAATGTGTTGACATACACGCTTTATCTTTATGGTTTACCATTTTCCATCTGCTATTTCAGGATTTATGGAAGGAGTTCACAAGTGCAGAGTCAGCTAGAAAGGTCTATTGCTTTTTCTCCCTGACTGTAAATGTTCACTACTGATTAGGTTCTTTCCTACTTTGTCGGGAATGCCCATTATGGAACGACTGGTTTCACCTAGGGAACTAATTTCTGTCTTGGGGCACTTTAGATAGTTCAAGTGGCCGGATCGTGTTTGTTATTCAGTTCTTTTTCTGTTGCCATGATTCATTTTTAAAATAATTTCCCTTCTTTTTGCCAGATTGTGAAGCTGCAAGCTTTTAATAAATTTGAGAACACTTCGGATGCATTATCTGCTGCAACCTTGTTGATTGATAGCAAGCCCAGCAAAGGCCTGAGGAAGTTTTTACGTGCTCATTGTGATGGTGAAACCTTGGCTGTGGCTGACTCGAAACTTGGCAATGCAATAAAGGATAAATTGGTTAGCTAATTAAAGTGCTTAATCATGCTTGGCATACTAGTTATACAATCTGAGTTTTGCATTCTATGATCTGTAGAAAATTGATTGTCTTCACAACAATGCTGTGATGGAGCTGATGAGGGGGCTCAGGAACCAGCTGACAGAACTCATTTCTGGGTTAGCTGTACAAGATTTAGCTCCAATGAGCTTGGGATTGTCCCACAGTTTATCCAGATACAAGCTAAAATTCAGCCCTGATAAGGTTACTCCTACTTTGTAGCTTATGATTTAAAGTGGTCTGGGCATGTTGTGCAATTGCTTTTCTACATCAATTCCTAACAAATATATTAATGCTGAATACAATAACATCACCTATCAGGAATAGATTTGTGTGAAACACACCTGTTTTTAACAATATCTCATTTGTTTTACATTCTTGATTTTCTTGGCGGGCCAAACTTCACTGAAACTCAATTTATAAAGAAATACAGAATTTTGTGCATTTATAATTTGATCCACCTCTTGTAAACTGAACTTTTCAAAATATTGTGATTATAAAGAAATTTTGTTTTGATATATGTTCAGGTCGATACAATGATAATTCAAGCTATTGGTTTGTTGGATGATTTAGACAAAGAGCTCAACACCTATGCCATGAGAGTTCGGGAATGGTATGGATGGCATTTTCCAGAGCTTGCTAAAATTGTACAAGACAATATTCAGTATGCAAAAGTAGTCAAGCTGATGGGCAACCGTACAAATGCTGTTTCTCTTGATTTTTCTGAGGTAAAACATGAGCTCTCTAGCACAATTACTGAAGGAAATTGTGTTGTTTCCACTGCAAATAATTTCATGTTCATGTTGACAGATACTATCCGATGAAACTGAAACAGAGCTGAAAGAAGCAGCAGTGATATCCATGGGAACTGAAGTTAGTGATTTAGACTTGGTTAACATTAAGGAACTCTGTGATCAGGTGCTAGCTCTTTCAGAGTATAGAGCTCAGCTTTATGACTACCTGAAAAGTAGAATGAACACAATTGCACCTAATTTGACTGCTCTTGTTGGGGAGTTGGTTGGAGCACGTCTTATTGCTCATGGTGGTAGTTTACTGAATCTAGCAAAGCAACCTGGAAGTACAGTTCAGATTCTTGGCGCTGAAAAGGTATACCTTCTATTTTTTTTATCTCACTTTCAAAAATGCTTGCCTTAGTGTAATCATAGATGTGATCGATGTGAGAGAAATTATGATGAATAGTGCGAGTTTGGTGGTGTTGTGGTATTCTTGATGGATGAAGTATTTGAACACTTATTTAGCAAAAGTATGGTTCCAATTATTCTAGGTTGGATTAAAATACTGATTTCGCATTTATGCTTTTATGTGACTTCACCAATGGTTGCTTTCAGAATAATTTTTGGTGGCGATAATCTTGTTTTCTTCTGTAATTGTTGAGTTTGGTTTTATTTGGTAGGTGATAAGTTGCTACTCTTTTGATATCTCTCCCAATTCTTTGAACTATCTGTTATATTTATCTATTGTTGCTGATTTGTTCCATGTGTAGTTTAATTGTTTAAAGTAGCAATGAATCTATAATGACTATTCTCAGATGCAAGTTGTGAAGCTCTATAAATCCTTAAACTCAGGAAGAGAACCTTTAATGTGGTTTCTCTTCCTAGACTTGGATGTCTAATTATTGAGTCAGAGAACTAAATTGTACTCCTTTGTGGCAGAGACATTGTTCATGATCCTCCCAATAGTCCTGCCTATCTTGGAATGGGTCGTATGTTTCATTTTTTCCTTCGGGAGTTTTAGGTGTTTAGTGAAAATGAACAATAAATAAAGGGAACTCTAAAATATTTGTCTTATTGTCACACAGTTTCGATGTGACATATGCATTCTTCCCTACCTTGCATGCACAATAGAGGATAGTATCATAGGTAACTTAATGACCATTTTTGTTCGTCTGGATTCAATTGTTACAGCTATCATTTCCATTCAAATTTGCAGGGGATGATCCTTAAATGCATGATTGTCTCCACTGTCTTTGTTAGAGGAATTGCTTATAACTTTAAGTTGGTTATTTCTACCTTTGAATTCTCCTTTTTTGCATCGACCTGGTTAATAATGGTTGCTTGGTGACTTGCAGGCATTGTTTAGAGCTTTAAAGACAAAACATGCTACACCAAAGTATGGCCTTATTTTCCATGCATCATTAGTTGGTCAGGCAGCTCCAAAAATCAAAGGGAAAATATCTCGTTCTCTCGCTGCCAAGACCGCTTTGGCTATTCGGTATGATGCTCTTGGTGATGGGCAAGACAACAGTATGGGATTGGAGAATCGGGCTAAGGTAAAACTTTTAAAGGATCTCATTCCTCGTACATATGCATGGAGCATACATTGACATTTCTAAAATTATTGAATAGCTTGAAGCACGCCTTAGGGTCCTCGAGGGCAGAGAGTTGGGTCATTCTGCTGGTTCAACCAAAGGGAAGCCCATGATTGAATTCTATGATAAAGATCGAAAGAAGGGTGCAGGGGCCTTGATCACTCCGGCAAAGGTATGGATGGTCTTGCTACTTTCACATTTAGCAATGTATCTCTTTCATATTACATGATACGTTTCTTACGTATATAAATTGGCCTTCTTGATGCTTTTTGTGAGAAATTTGAGGATTTTTTTCAAAAACTGTTGCTGCAAATCGTATCTGTGTTTCTTTCTCAATGTAGACGTACAATTCCTCAGCTGATCTTGTCCTCGGTCAAGCAACTGACCCTACTCCAACGAAGCCTGCTAGTGAACAGGAAGCGGCACTTCCAAAGAAGAGGAAGCGCGAGGAAACGGAGCCAACTCCCACTGAGAAATTAACAGATGAGGCTCTTACAAACCAGGCCAAGGATGAGGAAGAGAAGAGGAAGAAGAAAAGGAAGAAGTTGACCAAGGTAGAGAACACTGATCCACCAATTTCCAGAGACGAAGCAGAAGAACAGGTTAAAAAGAAGAAGAAAAAGATAGCTAATGTAGGGAACACTGACTCGCCAATTGGTGATCCAACTTCCAGAGACGAAGCGGAAGGGCAAGTTAAAAAGAAGAAAAAGAAGGATTCAAAGCAGGAAGCTGAGTTAGTGCACCATCCACAACCCGAAGAGGAGCCAAGCAAAAAGGAAAAGAAGAAGAAAAAACAGGTTGAGGAAGAGCAGGCACCCGGTGATACGATTCAAAAGAAAAAGGAAAAGAAGAAAAAAGACAAAGCAGGACAGTAAACCTATTCATTTTTGTTCGAAGCAGCGGGCAGGCCTAGTGAAACATTTCTGTAAATCGTTCCTTCTGTCATGCCGTCTTATCTATGACATTGTCTTTCATTTTGGTCTGCGATATACAAACAAAGACCTCTTAACGAGCCATGTATTTCAGTTCTTTGGTGAACGAGTACAATTCCTTTCGACACATGATTCGTGCCCACTCTATTGTTTGGTTCTTTGTTGTTAAAGAATCGGCCTGACTACATTAATCTTTCTTGCAGTGGCATCAGGGCACTGCAGTGTATGGTGGAGTACTGAGGAAGGTAAAATAGATGTTTGTTCTGGTGGTGATCTTAATTTGTCACTATTTTGTACTCTGTGATAAAATGATAAGATTAAATTTCATCTCTTCGATTTAGTCATTATATGGAAACTTACTGGTTTGCGTATGCATCGGTTCGTTTTGTTTTTATTACTGCCTAGTCCACACGGTGATTAGAAAAACAGCCAAATCAAGAGGAAAGCTTTTAAAGTCTAACGCCAATTTTTCTTTTCTTCCCTCCTTTCTCGTGAAGCTTTCGATGCTCATGGCGAGGAGCTACGATAGCAACCATTTCAAAGAGGACGTCAATCCCTTTGCGGTGAGTCATTCCTCCATTTACACCTCCCTTTTCTGTTGTTTCACTCGGTAGGATTGTTGTGATGTCTGATTGTTTCTTTGTCGTGGGGGTTTTCTCTTCCACGAGAAGCATTTGGTGGCTTAGTCTAAGAATTTCGGTATATTCGGTGCTTTTAGGTTGCTCACCCTGTGAAGTCATGCTTATGCAGGCTTGAAAAGACACTTTTTTACTACTATTTTTTTTTTTCTTTTTTGTCTTTTCAGTATGATATGAATCTGTTATTCTTATGCTATTAAACAACGTCTCTGGGTTAACTTATTTGGTGAACAGAGGAAACATTGTATCACATAAGAAGTACTTCAGCGTCTATTAAACATTTACACAGATGAGTGTTGCCTTCTAAACTTCGCAATCAAGTTGTGATGTTCGTTCTTGAAGGCAATGGTTTCTTGTATACGTTGGAAATTAAACAATGGTTATTAAGTGGAGTCTTAATCTTTGTAGCTAGGAGAGTTAATAACAGTTTTAGTGATGTTTTATTGTATTTCGAGTTGATAAGCCCCACTAAAAAATACAGCAATAAAAGCTTAAATACCACTTTGATTGTCCTCCACTAAGGATTAGTCTCAAAGTCTGGTATTTGACTTCTATACTATCAATAGTCTAGTCTCATAAACTAAAATCTCGAAAGATTTGCTCGAACCAGAGAGTAAATAAATATAAGTACTTTCTGTTCAAAACTATTTTATCTCGTATGACATCCTATGCTCAATTATTGTTTTAAGGGAGATGAAAGTCATCTATCCAACTAAAAGAATTTTTACTGACTGCAGAATCCATCAAGTATTCCGCCTGTGTCAAATTCCAGGCTTTCGCCGCTTCCTTCAAAACCTGCTGGTTTCTACAATGACCATGGAACCACCATTGATATTCCTTTAGATACATTGAATGTAAGTGAAAAATTCAGGTACTGTATTCTTAATGAAAGAGACATCCAAATAAGTAAACCTTGTGAACCAGTAAACAGAGTTCATTTGACAAGGACAAAAACTTATTAGGTTAAGAGTTCATGTAGTCTGCATGAAAAAGTCATTTTGTCATTGATATGTAGAGTTGCAGTAACATTTGTTCTAAAGATTCAACTTCTTGATGTCATAATCTATTATGGTCTGTTGTATCTTTGCATGCTTTGTTAGTGTATGCTTTCGTTATGCTTTCATAACTGTTTTTTCATGTAGGCTCTGAAGAAAAAGGAGAAGGAACTTAAAATCAAGGCAGAACAACTAAATAAAAGGGAAAAGGTATGTTTATTATCTAAATGCTGACATCCGAGACTCATAGTTAGGCTGAAACCCCATGTTAAGTGATCATCCATCTTTGTTGTATCTTATTGTCATTTGTGCCGTGTGGCAATTCATTCTGTTATTTGTCTTTATTTTTGCCTATTTTAAATGAATTATGAAACTTGCTGGTTACATGGATATGTTAGGGAGGTCCCATGGACTTAGTGTTGACAACTGTTGTTTTCTTCAAAAACAATTTTTTTTTAATATCTATCTAATTCTATTTTATTTGATAGGAACTTAAACGCAGAGAAGAGGCAGCAGTTCGCGGTAAGACCTTCATAGAATCTGGTTTTCTATTTTTCGACAAGCTAATGTTATTATATTCCCATTTATCTAATATCTTGTTATTATTGATTAAAGCTAATGCCTCTTTTTTTTTTTTTTTTTTTTTTGATTCCCAGCTGGTATTGTGATAGAGGAAAAGAACTGGCCACCATTTTTTCCTATTATACATCATGATATTGCTAGTGAGATACCTATCCACGCGCAGCAATTGCAGTATGTTGCATTTGCATCATTACTAGGTATGTCTTGGAAAAAATCTAAATAAAGTGGGGAGTTTCTTAGCCGAGCATTCCTGACTTATTATACTCAGATAATCCACTCTTCTTAGTAATGACTAATGAGGTATAACTGGGCTGGGAACTTATAACATTTATGGATTCAGCTACAGATGAAATCATGCCCTTACTTCTTTTTGAAAGGAACCCCACTTATCTTATGTAAACGCCAATACTTATTTTGAAAAAGTATTAAGCATTCCAATTGGAATTTTGAAGGGTTGGTTGCATGCCTCTTTTGGAATTTTATAGCAGTTACAGCAGCTTGGATCGGGGGTGAAGGTGCTAATGGTATTTGATGTTGTTGGATGTATAACTTTTTTTTTTCTTTTCAAAAGTGATTTTATTTAACCATGATGAGGCTGATTTTGCTTGCTTTGTGGCTAGGCATGAAGATCTGGTTCCTTGCCATCATCTACTTTGTTTCCGGTGTTCCGGGAGCTTATTTCTTATGGTATAGACCTCTTTATCGTGCAATGAGGTGGTACTATTCTTCTCATATGTTACTCCTTGAGTCTTATCAATTGAGCATCGATTGACTATGTATGAATTAAAAATGTTACATGCTCATGTTTTCCCATCTTCTACAAAGAATTCTGTATTGTAAACTGATGATGTCTTTGACTGATGACTTTGAGAAATACGTTGTTGAGGTGGATCATAAGTGGACCAAGAGTTGACCGCCTGGACATGTGGCGCTTCGTCTCGCACAGATTCCAACAGACGTTAGAGACCGGGCCAGGGAAGGGGTCTCCGGCTCTGGTACTCCGACGTTCAAATCAGTGGCGGATCCTAAGATAATAAATGCAGTGGATAAACAGTAAAAACGTATGTGTGCGTACCTATGTCACAGACTAAAGACTCATATTTATAATGGAGGCTTGTCCCTTGGCATGCATATCGATGCGCTATCTGCCAAAAGTAAATCGCCTTTGACATTGACACTGACACCTTACCTTAACTGGATGTTCCGTTGTTGTACGGTTGTTAGAGGAGGCGTGATATTCCTGTACGACTGTCCGGGCTGGAAGCTTCATCTGCACCCTCCGTATAGTGCGCTGCCTGCGTTTCTAATATTCTGGCCGCTGGCTTGTTACGCGCCAAAGGAGTAGGTGGAGTGCTCTATCGTTGAGCAGCTCGTCTAAGCGGAGATTCAGGCCATCCGTCGCCTCCTCTGGGAGGACTAGTGGGATGATTGACCAGGCGGGCTACGGGGCTAGCCGGGCGAGCTACTCTGACCTTTTCCGTCACCTCCTTTGGGAGGACTGGTGTGGCGATTGATCGGGCGGGCCACGGGGCCAGCCGGGCGTGCGTCGCTGGTTCCACATCGTCTACCGTGTTGGCTGTTCCTGCTAGCTGCCTGGGCTCCACGTGGCTGTTCCGGCCTTACCGCATCATGAACAATAATGGAAATATAAATTTTCTTTTGCTTGTCTGTTATTGTAATGAATTTGAATTTGTTGTTATTTTACTACCATTATTGCAGCTAGAGTTCATTTGCAACCAACCAAACAACATTGTTGCAAATGTAATTTGCATCATTTTCTTTGTTATAAAAATTTAAAACACTTACATGGACTTTGCAATATATCATGTAGGACTGAAAATGCTTTGAG
>JBAMIE010000103.1:4167853-4180372 GCA_037177295.1 Kaempferia parviflora
TACACACACACACATACACAAGCATAAACCTTATGATTCGGTTGTTCATATCAGGATATCTATGATCTTGGGGCGAGAAAAATCTTAGTGTCCGGAGTTCCTCCACTTGGTTGCATACCTAACCAAATAGGTGACAATAATGATAGCAGAGGAGAGTGCATCAGGTCAAGCAATCGAATGGCAGTGTCATACAACAACCAAGTCAGTATGTTGGTGCGCGAGCTAAATGCAACGCTCGCAGCGGCTTCTTTCCTCTTTTGGAACAACTACAAGCCAGTTTACGATATCATCCATAATTACTCATTATATGGTAATTACATAGATATATATATAACCTTCTAGTACTTAATTTCCCAATTTATTATGGTTAGTTAACGAGTTATACCTTGTTGGTGTTCATGACTGGAGGATTCAAATATCCCAACAAGGCTTGTTGCGGTGCAGGTCGATCGAAGGGACAAATTATGTGCTTGCCGCTATTGTCATTGATTTGTCGTAATAGATCAGAGTACATATTTTGGGATCCCTATCATCCTACTGATGCACTAAATGCCATTATAGCTAAAATGGCATATAAACTTCTTGTTAGATACAAATGGATTTCTTAGTTAAAAAAGGATTGAGAATGTATCTTGCTTCATTGATTATATTGAAGGATTCAAATATCCCAACAAGGCAACAAAATTCTAGTTGGTCAATCTATTAATTGTTGTCACACAACATGGGAAAAAAATTAGTTCTCGTTTTTGAGGTCTATGATTCACTAAAGATCAATCCAACTAGCTTTAGACTTACATTTGGCACAGAGTTTTCTTTATGAATCAAAGTCTTTGGATGTTATGAACATAGGTTGAGTTGGATGGCACTTCAATGTTGTTGTGGTAGCGTTTGATAGCACAATTGGCAAATGTTGGTGTAATCATGCCCCAAGCATGTGATATTGCATGAGTTACGATGTTTGAACCATGTTTAAGTTAGGTATTTATTATGATTTCATATGGTAGCTTAACAAATACACACAACAAAGTCCAAGATGGTTATGTAGGATTGAGTAAGCGGGTGGGGGTGGGTGATAGTAAAGATAAATAATTAAATAAACAATCAATTTAAATATGTAGCAAAGTAAAGTAAATTAAATATTTGATAAAATAAACTAAATTAGATATGCAATTGAACAATCTAAGTAAGCTAGCTTATAATTCAATAAATTAACTAGACTTGCAATTAACTTAACTAAATATTAAATTAACTAGACATGCAATTAACTTAACCAAACTTTAAATTAATAAATTTGCAATTAGCTTAATCAAACTTGTAATAACAAACTAATTAGAAACAATTGTAAAAATAGAATTTACAAGTATGATATATGTTGCCGATTCGAACTTGAAGAGAACTCGTAAGTAGCTTATCAGTACTTATCATGAGAAAAGGAGTCGAGGATGTGTGTATGAGTTGTAAAAATAGAAGACTCAACCCTCCTTTTACCGAACCTTGTCGAATGCTGACATGCCACTTTTATAGTCATCTAGAAGGCATTCTAATCGCTCAAACTATGTTGACTCGGTTGCAACTCTTACACTTTGAGTCTAGATTAGGATAACTCTGTGGCTTCTAGTCGCCTAGACTCCCTTCGGGCAAATGAAGTATGGCCAACTCTCTATCCTTGGCTGTCTCCTCTAGATCACTAGGTCTCGCCTTTGGGTTGTCTAGAAGCTTCTCTAATCACTTGAAGCTCATTCCAGTCTCTTGAAGTTTCTGACTTGGTAGTCAAAACTTATCTCCATTTGGTCACCAAACACCTTCCGATCGCCTAGAACACCAAGTAACTTCCTACAACACGAATTAAGTTAGTGCACAAAGTAGTGTCAGATTTGTGATTTTTGGGGCCTAAGGTGAGCACCAAAAATGGTGCCCTAAAACCTTGATATTCACATATTTTTCAATCAACATAAATATAACAGTATTTGTAACATGAATTCTAGAAATAAAAGATAGACAAAATATATCATCCAAAATAATATGTCATAAGTAAATGCTAATAAAGCCAAGACGACCCAAACAAAATATAAAATTTATGCTCCGAACTAATATATAGTCACTTGAATATTGCTCGGCTCGCAGTTTTAGAAGTAAAAGTATTAATTAAGTTTGCATAATCAACTTTCTCAGCTACCTTTTTCTCGATAGATAATATAACCAAGCCATTTAGTCTTTCATATGACATAGTTGATCAAATATAAGTTTTGATCAATTTCAACTTGGAAAAACTCCTTTCGGCAAATGCTACTATCAAAAAAATTTCGCTAAGTGATATAAGCATTTGGATAACAACCAACCATTTTCTTCAAATAATTCAGTACATGAATCACTCTTTTTGATTCTCTTACAACCTGTTTGGAATTCCATGGAATTGAATTCCTTCAAGAATTGGAATTCAATTCCATGCTTTGGAATATATTTTTAACAAGAAATTGGTAGGGAATTAGAATTTAATTCCATACCAATTCCTTAAAACAAATCAGACCTAAAGAGGTCTAATTTGTGAAGGGAATTGAATTTCAATTCCATGTGTTTCTTAAAATGACCTCTTTAGTCCTCTTCTTCCATGTGAAGCTCAAGGAATTCAATTTAATTGAAGGATAAAATGGTAAAAATATAAGAATGCAATTCAATTCTAATAGATTCCAAATCAAGGAATTGAATTCAATTTTGTTATTTACTAACTCATTCCAAATCAAGGAATTCAATTCAATTCACGATGGAATTCAATTCAATTCAATTCCATCACTTAAAAGTTTTACAAACGGGGTGTTAGTAATGAGTGTCTTAACAACTTTAGGTTTAGATATAAATCTCATCAATCAACATCAGAGTGCCCATCATGTGTTAAATAATCTTAAAGATTGACATGTGAGTGCAGGAGATCATCATCATCAATAGACTTCAATCTCTCCAAACTAAATAAAAACCCGAAGGTTTTTTCATATTTTTGAAATTGCTCAAATAGAGTTTGAAGTGAAGAAAGAGCTTGATCAGTTATAAATGGAAAGTAATTAACTCAAAAAGATTTTTTTAGGAGACTTGGTTACCTCTGTTGAAGATGATCGAGGACTGGCTAGAAGGGGAGGGAGATTGAATAGCGGATGTTGAAAAATTGGTTTTGGTGACCAATAAATTAATAGGGATAAGACGGTTATTTCATGAGTTGATCATCGTGAACCAATTTCTTGAGTGAATGATAAATTAATGTCTAATGAAGGGTTGGTCCGATATGATTGGACGGAAGTTTGACTCGGACACGAGTTGGATTCATGGATGAGATTAATTAATTGATTAAAATATTAATTATTGCGATATTAATTAATTGATTAATTATATTTACAATAGATTAATCAATTGAATTAATTAATCATATAACATAATTGAAAAGGTTTAAGTGAAAAGACACACTCATGTCTTTTCACCTCTTGGAAGAAACATTTTACTTATTGAGAGTAACTCTTCATCCCTGTAAAAGGAACCTCATTCCTTTGATTCAAAACACTCTATTTTCAAGTTGTGAATTCTTCTCTTGAGTTCTCTTTTCTCTCTTCTCTCTTAAGAGTTTTAAGGCTTTGAAAGTTTGACAAGGCTTAAAATTTAGAGTGCCCCTATTTTGAGACACAAGTCATTGTATTTTGGAAGATGATTGCTGATAAACCGTAAGTACCTAGGTGGGACAATATTATTTTAAGGAAAGAAGGCCTAGCCTTCACCTCGACCTTAATACACTTATCCGCAGAGATAAGCTTACCCGATAGGGGTATGTCGATATCCGAAGAGATAACTCGACGACCGACGAGATTAAGTCAGTAACGACAATACCAAGAAAGGTATGTCTATAACAGGAAAGGGTGTCTCGATAACTAAAAAAGTGTGTTGAGAGTATAAACGAGATAAGTCCACGTCGCCATACCGAGCTCCACTAGTTAGAGTTATCTACTTATTGTTGAGATGACTAACCGGGCCCAATTGTTGGATCAATGCCAAGGAGATCCATCTCCATATATAATTGGAAGATTTCTACAATCTTAAGATGATATTCGCGGTTATGACGACCATGGGTCCCACTCCTACCGGAGAGAATTAGGAGAAATTCTACATAATTGTCTTCAAGCGACGATAATAAAAGATATTGTATTACTTGAAAAAAATGTAACTTATAAAGTTACTATCGAAAGATGTCCTAGCACATCTAAAAGTGAACCTTATGAGATGGGAGAATTATTCGCAAGGAATAATAGAATTTTCCTATATGAGAACCATGCATTAAAAGGATGGATGACAAAATTATACTATAGGTATAATGTAATGATGATAGTCAAGACTTTGTAGGGGTCAGTTGACTGAAATCACAAAGTTGAGGATAGTGAGTTTAAACTATTCAAAAAGAGGGCTAATGAAAGACTTCAAATAGAAGGTCAAGCCCCCTTTGTAAAACATAGATTTGAGTCTAACTCAATAAGACTTAAGTGGAGGTCAAAATAGATGAGTTAGAAGGATTACATCACATGTGTTGCAATTGACTAAGAAATTGAGTCAAGTGTCCCATGAAGAATAAATGTATTCATTGTCAACACTCCAATTAGATGACTATAGCTATGGGTCAACGAGATAGGAAGACCATGGGATATATATACTTCTTGAGTCAAGTGTCTCTCGACGAGTAATACAATCCTGGTCAACACTCCAATCAGATGACCGTAGCTTTGACTCAATGAGATTGGAAGACCAAGGGATGTATATTTCTTGAGTCGAGTTTCTCTCAAAGAGTAACATGATCCTCGACAACACTCCAATTAGACGACCACAACTTTGGATGATGAGAATGGAAGACCAAGGGGGATATGCTTCTTGAGTCAAGGGTCTCTTGAAGAGTAATACAATCTTGGTCAGCACTCCAATCAAATGACTGTAGCTTTGGCTCGATGAGATTGGAAGACCAATTGATGTATACTTCTTGAGTCGAGTGTCTCTATAAGAGTAAATACCATCTTGGTCAGTACTCTGATCAAATAACCATAGTTTTGGTTCGATGGAATTGGAAGACCAAGGGATGTATATTTCTTGAGTCGAGTATCTCTTGAAGAGTAAATGCAATCCTAGTCAACACTCAAATCAGACGATTGTAGCTTTAGCTCGGTGAAAATTGGAAGACCAAGTGATGCATATTTTCTAGATTAAACACTTTTTGAGAACAAGTGTAATCTTGGTCATCATCCTGATTAGACAATCGTAGTTTTAACTTAGTGAAATCAGAAGATTGAAGTTACGGAGACTTGCTTTTAAGCAAGATTAAGGCCCTTGAAGTGTTTTAAAAACACTAGAAATGTAATTGAAAAATCAACTAAGCAAGATCATCTATGGTGAGTGAGGGAGAGAATGGAGGATATTGCTCGAGGAATGTCTCTTGAGGAAAAACAACATTCAATAATTGACTATCACATTCACCTTAATTTGTCAATGGTGGCTAAAGTATTGAGAAGATGATAAAAAATATGTTAATAAGTTTTGGGTTTATCCAAAAATTATGGGGGAAGTTGTCTCTCGGCAAACCACATGCCCCGTGAGATAGAAAGGAAAAAAAATCTCTATAAGACATTGAAATGCCATGAACCGTCTAATGAAGCCTATAAATGTGGGGGTTGGCCAATAAATGTGGGGTATTAGGATATAAATATCCAAATTGGAGACTAAAAAAAATTAATTGCATAAAATGTATCGAGATGTGCCAATATATATGATACATTATGGTGTCTAAGAAAAGAGTACTAATGTAAAATGGTTAAGTCTTGAAAGGACTTAATATCATTAAAGTAGTAGATCTCTAGTGGTGAAATTGTACGGATCCGCCAGTTAAAAAAGGTCTACCGAAAGATCAATTATACTGCATGTCTAGAAGAATGAGTCTAAACTCAACATTTAAATTGAGTAGTGGTAACCCAACCATGTTGACTGGAGATTCCAAGATCATGGTTCAAAAGGGACAATTAAGCTACAATATTCGAGGCACCTAGGAGTAATTACTCCAATTCATTCCTAAAGACAAAAGTTGCAACCTATAAAATGAGTAAAGGATGAACAAAAGTTCTTAATGATTACTATATTATACCGCAAAGGGTATAATAGGGTATTACAAGATACTCTTAATAGGATTCATGTGATCAAGATAGGGAGTCTTCTAACTGAAAGGTGTCGGTGATAGGGAATGAAGAGGATGAATGTGGTATAGTTTTGGGTGTAGGGAATGGAGAAGATGAAGATGGTAGGGTTTTGGATGTGAATAGTAGATGGAAACAGATGATCAGGGAAACCGGTCTAATGGTGGACTAGTAGAAATGAGGATATTAAGGAATAAGAGAGATGATAGGTGGGAGGTTCACAGAATGAAATGGAGCTAAAACAAGCTTCAGAATGGAAAATATTGTAAACCTTGAGAGAGTAAGACTTACAACCACCGTGTGCTATTGCTTTGTGAGAAAATATGCAGGGGACGGGGCAGTCTTCTCACGTATACTCTCGTCAAGTATCTTGAACTGTCCTTCCTACGCGCATGCAGACAACGACGACGTTAGCACCATAAACTAGGGAGAAAGTCCCTGGCTTGGCTCGAGTACTCCAACGCTCAAGTCAGAGAACCATCCTCAATGCAAAGAATTACAGAAAGAAGAATTGAAGAAGAAGACGATGAAAAGTTCCTTTTGGCCAGTCCTCCCGAAAAAGTGCCCAAAAGTCATTTTCATGTATGCATGCGTACCTTTTTGTACTACCTGTTAAGCCTTGGTTGTATCAAGGGGACAAGAAATATTTTGATGGATCGGTATAGCGATAGAGGGGCGGTGAATATTGCTAGTAAAATCTTTTCGTAAAACAGTTATCAAAGTGATAGCAGAAAAAACACAATATTACAAACGCGTTCGGTTTACTTGGTTCGGAGCCTGTATCGACTCATATTCCAAGGCCCGCGATCCTTGACCGCACTGATGGGCAATCCAATATATCACAATGAGTACAGTTACAAGTTTATAGTACAATGATGATGCAAGCTTTAAATAAAATATACCAACGTTGAGAATAGACGATGAGGAGTTTGTGTCGGAGAGCTTTTAGTACCGGAGCTTGCACGGGTTGTAATAGTAGTAGAAGATAAGAGTAGCTCAATGTCTTGTTATAAGTTGATGTGAAAAGTTAATCATGAAGCTCTAGACTCAAGGTGTATTATAGGCCTTGTTTGATTGATTGAAAAATTGTTCGGTCGATTGAACCTCCTATCGGTCAACCAATCCCGCGGCTTTCCTTCCTTGTCGAGATCTGATCTTGATGCATTAACTACCATTTAATGTTTGGTCGACTGAATCCATTGTTTGGTCAACCGATCCTATGATGCTTCCTTGTTTGCTTTGATCCAATCTTCAACATTTAATGTTCGGTCGACTGAACCTGCTATTCGGTCGACCGAAAACTGAGTTTCCTTTTAGCTCTATGATTGCATCTGCTATTTCCATCTTATGTTCGGTCGATGGAAAACCTAGTTTGATCCACCGATCACTCCAAAATCACTGTGCCAACTTATTAGGTTCGATCAACGGATAACTTGGTTCGGTTGATCGATCCCTCCAAAATGATGAAACCCACAAAACAGAGTTAGCACAATAATAGTATACCTACACCACAGAGTTAGCACAATAATATAATGGATGAATAATATAAGACAGTGGAACCTGTCTTCATCTCAACTTGGAAACCTTTCCTGTTTCTTCAGTTGGATCAACGATCTAAGATTTGTCCCTCTCAGGGACACCACCTCCCTGTCTCTCCACTCCAGTTGTTTACCTCAACCTTACCTGCCAAACATCGGGTCCTCTTGACCTCTTTAGACTTTCCTTCTTAGCATCGGATCAGGTCACTAGGGCTTTCTCTGCCAAATATCGGGTCCTCGACCTATCTGGACTTTCTGCTACCAAGTGTTAGGTTAACGACCCACCTGGACTTCCTGCCTGGCTTCCACGATCTCAAATTTTTCCTACCTAGCCGCGACTAGGGCTTTCTCGGTTGAGTAAATAGCCTGCACACTCAAGTAGCTCATCAGATCATTACAAGACTTAACTTTAACCTTTGATTGACAATATCAAAACTTAGGTTTGATTCAGGTGCAACCTACACCAACATATTCTTGTAAGAGAATGTCGGGTGATGAGGAGACCAAAAAGCTTGATCTGCGTCAGGGAAAGCTTCTGTATGTCAAGGTGGCAAAATATTCTCTAACAGGGAGTTACGCCAGATTGTTGCATTACCCTTAGAGAACCGTTCATTGAGTTGTTGCATTACCCACGGATAAATGTTCCTTGAGAAGATATTCAAAAGGAAAGTGCATTTGGAGTATAGGTATGAGGATTTGAGGTGTTGTCTGGAGGTCACATCTGAGCAAATTCCATGCATATGACATTCTGAGACAGAGATACTTCTTGGGCAGGATGTTGACTGAGCATACTCAGTATTTATGGTATGGGGCAGGTGACTCCAGCTTGGTATATTAATGTTCAACAGAATCATCGAGGCAGAAGTCTTTCCTGAGTGGATTGCCTAACTAGACCGGACCATGAAGAGAAGTGTGTGAAACTCCTTGCTTTAGGGGTGATTTAAGTTGGGGTATTTCTGAGACCTTTGGTGACACTGGTTAGGATACCAGAAGGTTAAGGTGAGGTGGAATCGTCCTATCTTTGGGCCGATCAGATTTATGAATTCCTTAATGAGCACGGGAAGTTGTGTTCTTAATGAGGCACTTAACTGGCTATCCGACCAATATAAATCCAAATGGATGATCATCCCATTCCATAGAAGGAGCGGGTTGAATCTCATGGAATTGATTAACCTCACGATTTATGAGCCTAAGCCTTCATCGTAAAGGTTCGATTCGACAAGGCAGACCCAAGGTTGATCGTCACGTCATCTAAGGCCCTGCTTATCCCCAGGTTTAGGGACTTACCCACCACATACCGTATCACAAGCCTCCCCCTCAAGTCTAGTCGAAGGAGGCTCTAGATCGACTGACTAGACCCGAATCCTTGTCTGGTTATGGCCTTTCTTACTTAACCCGCCTTATTACTATCAAGGCGAGATCGTTCTTGCTTTACGTGCCACCCTTTTCGCCTTTCCGAGGTAAGGAAAAAATTGCCAAACCTTAAAGGCGAAGCATGGTACCGCACCTTTATCTATGTAATCGAACGGTGTTGACCCCTTATAACCATTTCAATCGAACGTCACAACTTCAATAATAGCCTTAGGGTTTACTTCGTCATTTAAAAGGCCTTTGGGATCATAACGCGAAACTCATTCGCCTTTCTAACTCTTGCGTGCTTTCTCTAGGTGATACTTGTCGGTCCTTATCATTGTGCTCCTCGCTCTTCATACCCTGAGTAAGTATTTTCCTTCGAGCTCTCTTACCTTGTTCATCTCCATGACTCAAGAGAGTTACGATCCCTAGTATGTAGTTATCCTCACTAGGTTTAAGGGGTCGGGCTGTGAAAAACTTTGTTCATCATTTGGGGAACCTTCTGCCCTTAAAATATTAACTCTGTCTCCTTAGGAACGACCTCATCGACCACCTGAGAGGTATATCACCTTTTTCAGAGAACACCTGAAGGCAGGTTTACGTTTCCCTATCCCTTCATTTCTATCCTATGTGAGTCAGTATTTTTATATTCCCCTCCAACCATTAGCTCTTAATGGTCCATGTACGGGATGGTGATACTATTTCACCTGTATGAGATACTGTTGATCCCTCGCCAGTTTTACTTCTTCTATTATCCTAAAAATGCTAAATTAGGGGTGTTTATGTTGCAAGCAAGGTCCAAATTATGGGCCTACCCTCTTCCAACAAATGGTGGAAGAGTAACTATTTTTTCATTGAGAAACCCTCAGGCATCTCTTGGCCTACTGCTTAGCAGACTACTATGTTGCCCCTACCCGACATAGGAGATTATCGCAAGATCCATCTTTCATTTTTGTGGTAGAGGCGTTGCTAAACTTGAAGTTTGATGGCCTTCAATTACTCCAAGAAGGCTTACTGTATATATGTTTGGCTTAAGCCCGATTCAAGGGACATTATCCTATTCTTTCAATAAGTTAAACATTAACTTGCCTATTACTCTAAGTTATACATTAACTTGCCTATTACTCTAATTCTTTCAGTGTGATCAATTCCAGCAGCTAACCCTGTAGATGCAATCATGTTTTGATATGTGTGTCAAAGAGTTTAAGTTAGGTTTCATGTTACTTTGATATGTGTTTAAGTCATGCAGGACTTAGAAAACACATCAAGATCTCATCCAAGGGGTCAGGTCCTTGAGTCAGTGAAGGATGGAGCATCCGAGGAACCGCCGGACAGGAGCAACGAAGTGGAGCCGAGGAAGGGACTTCAAGGCAACGGAAAGGATAGCATGGAGACGAGTCGCGCACTCGTATGCATCAGAGGGACGAAGGCCAAGGAAGAGAACTTTAAAGGGTGACTCCGAAGAGGATAAGTGTGAGAGATGTACTGTGCTAGTTGACTGGTACAATGACTAGTCGACTGGTGCTAGGGTTTGAAATGCACAAAAGGTTCTGTGCTCACTACCAGTCGACTGACCTCACTACCAGTCGACTAGTAAGGAGCCGTTGGCAGAATCAAGGATTCTGTAGGGAGCCGTTGTGAGAGAGAAATAGCTACACCAGTCAACTGGTATGTTTACCAATCGACTAATGGTAGGCTGAGTGGATTTCATGTTCCACTCTCTCCTCCTATTTAAGGAGGACTCTTGGGCTCAAAAATGGCTAGTGCTTTAGTGTATATTTTCTGTAAGTGCCCAAGGTTTTCAGCTCTCCTTCTTCCTCCTCATTCTCACTCTCAATTGTAAGAGGAAGGACTTGTGGGAGGTTTGCTTCACCGAGAAAAAGTGGGTTCATAGTGAAGATCTGAACATGCGTGGAACCTTGTTTTGTGTATTTGTTTTCAGGTTGCGCCAACCCTAGTAGGAAGAACTGACCATCCGATCTCTAACAAGTGGTATCAGAGCCAAGTTCGCCTTCGACGGACTAATCGCCAAGAAGAAACTCAAATGGATGACTCGAGCATTCATCCACCCAAATTCGAAGGAGACTTCTCTTGGTGGAAGAAAAGGATGGATGCATTTTTTGAAACCGATTTTGATATTATGCTAAGAATGGAAAATAATTTTGAAGTGTCTATGGAGGACGATGAGGAAATTGAAAAGTCAAGGTAGACCAATAAGCAAAGAGAAGATCACTTAGCAAATTCAAAAGCGCTTCATCACATTCTCAATGTTCTTCCACAACAAGAAGTAACAAAGATTGGAAACTATTCATGTGCCAAAGACCTATGAGATAAACTAGTGGAGCTACATGAAGGCACATCGGAATCAAAATAGGCAAGAAGAGACTTTCTCCGGACTCAACTCAACAATTTCAAGCTAGAAAAAGGAGAAAATATATCATCTCTTCATGCTAAAATTAAAGAAATATTGAATGGGCTAACAAGTGTAGGTCAGAAGCTCTCAAATCGGGATATCATAATGAAAGCCATAAATGTCT
The DNA here is from genome assembly GCA_037177295.1 of Kaempferia parviflora. NCBI lineage: Eukaryota > Viridiplantae > Streptophyta > Magnoliopsida > Zingiberales > Zingiberaceae > Kaempferia > Kaempferia parviflora. The sequence continues at coordinate 4,179,485 of JBAMIE010000103.1, forward strand.
TCCCAAGAACACCCACATGGACATCAATTGTGGACTTATACTACATCTTGAAGGATCTAGAGAAGAGTTCCCTTGAAGATTTTTTCTCAACAATGGACCTCCACGAAACATGTGTTGAAGGCTTGGAGGGAGAAGCCCAAAAATCAAGAGGAATAGCTCTAATGGTCAACAAGAAAAAAGGAAAGAAGAAGAAGCAACCAACCCCACCATCTTCTTCCGATTCAGAAACTTCAAGTGCCTCAATGGATAGCGACCAAGAGGCATACATGATAAGAAAAATGAGAAAAGCATTTAAACATTTTTCTACTAACAAGCCTCATGCTAGGAGAAGCTCAAGTGGGAAGAGTAGACCAAGGAAGATAATTTACTATAATTACCAAGGGAAGGACACATAAGGGATGAATGTCCCCTTCTGAAGAAAAGAGAAGATAAGAAGAAGAATAAGGAAGAAAAGAAGAAGACCCAAGAAAATGAGAAGAAGGCTCACAACCTATGGGCAACATGTGATGACCAATCCTCATCGGAAGAGGAAGAACATCATGTCATCAATTTGGCCTTAATAGGGATTGATGACTTGGCTTCCACTGCATCCGAAGTTGAAGAAAAGAGCTCAAGTGAAGAAGAAGAAGGAGCTCTAGTGAAGGGGGAGGTCAAACCTCAGATTCAGACTTCTCGGTAAATGAGGTATACAAGCTTCCCTCTCACATTTTAGTAAAAGAAATTTCTAATTTAAATGCGGATGTATTTCAAGCTAAGAAGAAATATAAAGCATTGAAATATGGCATGTGCATGCTTGAAAAGAAAATAGAAGCCATGTCAATTAAGGACAATGAAATGCATATTTTTTTCTTCTAGTTCAAATATTTCATGCTTAGAAGAAGAAAATAG
>JBAMIE010000103.1:4298084-4309845 GCA_037177295.1 Kaempferia parviflora
CTCGGACATCCGGAATAGGGCTCACCCGAACCCATGTTCAGTCCTTCCCCTCGAGCGCGCTTCCTCCCCGGTTTCTCGTCCCTCGGACGTCGCGCATGTCCTTCTCATCCACCGGTGTACTCTTCCACAGACTCCCGCGTCCCTCGGATGCGTCGAGCCCGTCAACTCTCTCCCCGAGCCATCCTTTTCATCCGCTATGTCTTTCGCTCGACTTCCTCCATACATAAGTTCCTGTACACTTAGCAGAGGGTTAACATACACAGGACCTAACCTGACTTGGTTGATCACATCAAAAGTAGCTGGGGCACCAACAGTACCTTTATGTAGATCACATAATTATCATTGAGAGTAATGATAAGATAATCGAATCCATTAAAGACATGTTGAACTCAAGGTTTGACATGAAAAACATGAGCCTAGTTAATGTAATTCTAGAAATCAAAATTTTTAGAACAACATAAGGACTTGTTCTTAGTCAATCCCATTACGTTGATAATATTCTTGAGGAATTCACTAAAGGTGATACTACATTGACATGAACACCGATAGATACGAGTCAACATTTATCAAAATTGAGGAGAAAATATCTCTTAGATAGAATACTCTCGAGTGATTGGAAGTTTGATTTACCTGATGAATTGTACACAATCAGGCTTAGCCTACACAATAACCAAACTGAGTAGATATACGAGTAATCCCGGTGTTGAATACTAGAAAGGGATAACAAGAGTATTGAGGTACTTAAGGTATACTTGTGAATATGGATTGCACTATACGAGATATCCTGTTGTGATCGAAGGATATAACGATGCGAGTTGGATATCTAGCATAAAAACTCTAAGTTTACGAATGGATATGTATTCACTCTTGGAGGCGAGTAGTCATTTCCTGGAAATCATTTAAGCAAACCGTAATAACCTAATCCACGATGAAATCTGAGTTTGTAGCTCTTGATAAATGTAGTGAAGAGACTGAATGACAATGACAATTCTTAGAAGATGTTCCTAGATGGACAAAACTAGTGTCGGTAATTTACATACATTGCGATAGTCAATCGACATTTTTTCGGGCACATAGTCATTTGTATAATGGTAAATCTATACATATACGTCATAGACATAATACCATTAGACAACTACTCTCAACGAGAGTTATCACTGTTAATTATGTGAAGTCAAAGGATAACTTAGTAAACATATTAACCAAAGGGTTAAATAGAGAGTTAGTTACAAGATCATCATGAGGGATGAGCTTGATGTAGATGTGAAATGTTGGTGCAAAGGAAACCCTACCTATGCAGACTAAAGATCCCAAGAACTAGGTTCAAAGGGACAACCTAACTGCACCGACAAAGTTGTTCACTGTGAGGGAACAACTCAATGAATCAATGAAGGTTGGAGGTTAATAAGATGACTTTTAATGATTTAGTAGAGTAATGTAAATACTCTTAAGAGATCACTTATGCAAGAAAGAAGTGGAGCCGCTTCGAAGAGAAATAGAGGCACAATTCTTAGAACTTCTCACTAACCAAGCATATTCATGGCCAAGAACAAACACATTCATGAGAACTGAGTTGTACCAGGGAGAGTCCAGGGTGAGTTGTGTCCATGCTTACACAAATGATAGAACAGTTCAAGGATATCATGTCTACTGTCAGCCAGTAAGTAAACATATATTCATAAAGGAAAGTTCAAAGGATAAAACCTACCTGTTCTATACTAGACTCAACTGTTGAATGCTATCACATACCATATTCTCATTCATGTGGGGGATTGTTAGAAATGTGAATGGGAAAAAGGTGGAAAAGAAGAGGAAAGAAGCTCCATTGTGAATGAGATTTTAGTCCCACATTGGGAGTTTCAAGGCATATTGGTTGCCTTATATTGAATAACATGCACTGATGATGTGAACAAATGCATGGGGAGAGACTCTCTCTCACGCATGGGTGCGTAGGGGGTGTAAATCTAGGGCCTAGATTGCACCGAACTAAGTTGACTCGTGTGCAAACACGATCTGTGCCAGTCAAATGCTGGATTGGTCGGGGCAAAATTTGTCCAAACTAATGAACCAATATTTTGCAGCATGAATTATTTTACTGATTATTTAAGTGTGTAACAGATGTATTAATTGAACATTGATGCAAAATCTATAAACGGTCGAGTGAAACGTTAGCGTTTCAAAGCTCGACGAGTAATGATCATTAATTGATCATTAAACATTGTCATTGGTCTGAGCTCCTTATATAAGGAGCTAGAGGCTACGATCACAAGAAAAAAGAGACACCTGAAAAGAAAAGTTGAAGCTCTCCACCTACGTTCCCCCTCTCTCTTCTCTGGCATGCATCTCTTGCTCGGCGATTTACCCATGATAGTATTCGGGTATCTCTCAGTTCACCGACTCGCCATGACCACTAATGCTTGGTGGCTATCACTGTTAACCATTGTATCCTAGGAAACAGATGACCTGAGAAAACCTCAAAGCACAGCCGAAGGTGCAGCGAATCTATTTCAAGGAAACTACATCCATCGCAGGCCTCAGAATCATCTTCGGTAGTCTGGACTAGGAAGTCTCACTCGACAGTCGACAGTCAACAGTTTGCACTCTGCACTAAGCAGTCTGTACTCGGCAGTCTACACTCTGCACTCGACAGTCTGCACTTGGCACTCGGCAGTCTGCACTCGGTACTCGGTAGTCTGCACTCGATACTCAGCAGTCTGCACTTGGTACTCGACACTCAATGCTCGGTAGTCTGCACTCGACGCTCGGTAGTCTGCACTCGACACTCGGTAGTCAATAGTCTGCACTCGGACTCAACACCCGACATTCTGCACACAATACTTGACAAAAATATTTCCTGCTAGCAACCTGAGATTATTTGTACAGGTCATCTTGACAGATAAATTAAATTTGATTTGGTGTAATTTTAATTCAGCTAATTTTTCAAAATCTCTGGCAGATTGTCCAACAGCTCCCTTACTTGAGGCATGTAGACAAAGAGCTGCCATTGCGGATGCTTTGAATGTTAGATAATTTTTTAGAGATCATAACTGTTAGTGCAGTTGATACTAATAATTGAACTTTAATTTTGATAAATGAAAATTGGTTAAAGTTAGATTTTGTATGATCTAATATTTTTACCAAGTATGCAAGATACATACTTGATGATTCTAGAGGACCAAAACACTAGGCTGAAGTCCAACTAGGTTGATAACTGGCACGAAGTATAGATTGGTTGAGATTTGGCAGAAGGAAGTCTAGTTGGATTGACAACAGCTGGCTGAAGTCCAGATTGGTTGTGACCTGATAGGACGCCCTGGTGGATCAAAGGACCTAACATCAAGGAAGTCTGCGATTGGTAAGTGGAGGTAAGTCCAATAAGACCACATTTCTAATTGAGGGAACAATAGCGTCGGTCCAACTTAGGATTTTAGAGAAACTCAAAGTCAAGACCGGATAGTCTGTAGACTGTCAAACATATATATTACTCATTTTTCATATTATTACTTGTCATCCTAACCTTGTGGTGTAGGAAATCAAAAGTCTGAAAAAGGGATCAAGGCACCTAGAGGTTCGGGCGCTCGGAGGTGGTCTAGGCGCTCGGGCAAGGAGGAAGGCAAGCGAGTGACTAGCTGAGGTGGCGCTCACGGATTGGCTGCCATGTCAACACACTCCAGGTGCCCAGAGATGGCCTATATAAAGGTCTTCTATCAGCAGCTCTACTCCGAAGAGATCTCTACGACACCGAAAGATTACTCCGACAATCGAAGATCAAGCAACTATGATTCTATTTCTTTGTTGTCGGTAATATTTATTTTTTAGTTCATGTACTTAAATATTGTAACTCTATTTTCAAACTGATAGTGATTACCCAACGAAAGTACTCAGTGAATGTGGGTCTTGAAGTAGGAGTCGCCGAAGACTCTGAACCAAGTAAAACCAACTTGTGTTAGCATTTGTTCTTTTCTCTCTTCTTTTCCACTGCATTATTTTTACTCGTTATTTTCAAAACAAGTGAAGAGCACTATTCACCCCTCCCCTTTAGCATCTTTTAGATCCTTCAATAACTTTTAATTTAGATTAAATAATAGGATACATAATATATCGATTAGAAGTTTGTTCAGAGATCTATATTTGTTATCGGATATAACCCATAATGGTCCAGTCTTAGGCCCAAAAACATCATTTAAGGCTTTTCAGAGGTTCTGAAAAATTTTAATTTTTTTTATTGTTGATTTTGCCCACGTTGGGGCATATTAACATGCCAAGGAGGATAATGGGATCATGGTCCATTATCTGCAACCTCCTCTTCCAATTATCCCCATAACATGCATTAGTATATAAAGGGCTTTGGGGTATTAAGAGTGGGGTGGAAAAAGTGTGGAAGAGAGATTACTGGATCGCGATGTTGTTATTGATCACTTGAAGAGAAGTCGATCGTTTGAAATCATAGATCACAAGGTTGAGGGTTGATACGTCGTGAAATAGTGGTAATAGTTCGATACTCATGACTATTACCCTAACTACAAGTTGTTCATAGTTTCCGAAGTTGACGACAACATCGTTTGAGGTATATCGAGAACTTAACTCATTTTATATTTACAATCTATTATATGCTTCTGCTATGTTAGAACAAATTTTGATATTGCTATCAAAGTCAGGTTCAATAGAAACTCCTTAAGTGGGAGACCATTGGAGCCAATGGCATCGTCGTTGATTTCGCCGATGAGGAATGGTTCTTTGCTATCATGCTCGATGATGTCCTTGTGTCGCGCATTGATGGAGAGTCATAGGCCGATGAAGAGTGTTTATCGCGGCAGAAACTATCGCAGTAAAAGTGCAAATCACTGGCGTCGGCGACCTCATGAGGAGACTAGTGATCGACGTCCATGGCTTATGAGTGTCGGCGACTATGTCGGGAAGTTGATGATCGGCAGCTAAGCCCGACAACTGTCTTAGTTGTGGTGTGGGCGTGCAGCGTGTTGCATGGTTGTGACAAAAAACAAGATCATGTTTTTTAGACCAAAAAGATCGTGTTTGAAATAAAAATATGTTTTAGAAGTTGTTTGATTAAAAAAACAAAAGAAAAAAAATCACAAAATATTTGATTCAAATTAATTTGAACCAGGATAGAATGGTTCAAATCAATTAGTTTAAACTAGACCAGTGGATGGGTTGATTTAGACTAGTTCTGACACTATAATTAGACTAGTTGGAATTAGATTGGGCCTGATTCGATTGAATGAGCCCTGGTTTGATAAAGAAATCTGAACCAAAATGTCATAAAGGTGAATGGTTATGGGGTTTGTGTAGTGAATCTAAGTCCAAATGGTGAGATGCAATTTCGGATTGTGGTGTATGTGTTCGTTGACTCATATGCTCATCTTGGAGTTCGTACTTGAGTCATTTTGGATTTTGATGATTCTTAAGATACAAAAAATTGTGTAATTAAATATTAATTATCACTAATATCTCTCTTTTCTATGTGACAGAGATATAGATGCAACAAAGTCTATCATAATGGATCTCATAAAGAGAGACAAGCTAAACGGTGACAACTACAATATTTGGGACCGGAAGATTCAGTTTGTCTTCAAGGAACAAGAATTCGGGAAGGTTCTTGTTCATGAGATGGTGGACCCTGGGGAGGGTACCACGTCACAAGAGAGACAGGATCATAAGGTATACCGTGCTTGGAAAAAGAAAGATAGTCAAGCTAGGGTGATCCTTCTTAGCAACATGCACAATGAACTGATCATAATATATGAGCAGTATCCTAATGCTAAGTCGGTATGGTATGCTTTCAAAGAGCATCATGGCATCCCATCATCCCCTAAGATAAGAATGTTGATCTATAAGTTCATTACATACAAGAAGAGGAATGATCATACTATGAAGCAACATTTAATGCGTATGTCAAGTATAATTGCTTCTCTAAAAAATATAGGGGAGTCTATGTCTAATGAACTTCAAATACTAGGTGTTATCCAATCATTACCTGACTCCTGGGATATTGTTAAGACCTATCTCACACACACTGAGAGTATCAGTACTTTCATGGATGTGAGTAGGCATTGTGAGCTTGAGGAGAAACACCCAGGATGTGACCAAGTCTACTTCAGGTCATTCTTATATTGCGAAGTCGAGTAAGGACTCCCGAGGCACAAAGCGCAAGTGCCGCAATCATGAGAAGAAGGCCAAAGTTCATGGAAAGAGGAAGCGATTTGTGAAGACTGACGAGAAAGGACAGAAATGCATGAAGAAGGAACTTAATAAGAGTAATGTTTGATGCTTCATATGTGCTAAGCTTGGGCATTTTGCACGCGAGTGTAGCAAGCGAAAGGTGCATCCTTCTTCTTTACATGGTATGAGTTTTGTGTCATCTAGTGTGATTTCACTAACTCTTCTCCTTTGTAGATTGTAGACTCAGGAGTCAGACCATGTAGCTCGTAACAGGAGTGCATTTGTAGAGTTCCTTCATTTAAGTCCCCGTACGAAGAGGTTATATTGTGGAACGAAGCATATGTAGCAGTGAGAAGAATTGGGATGTGTAAGATGATGATGCAAAGTAACCAAGTCTTGTATTTTTCATGAGCATATGCTCCAGAGATTAGGCAAAATCTTGTATCTGCCCAATATCTAGATCAGTTAGGATACTATGTGATGTTAGGATACTCTAAAGTTTTTATTTCTTATGGCAATTCTTTAGTATGTTCCAGTTTAGTCCATGAAGAACTCTATGTACTAAATTTGATTTCATTTGCTTATCCTTATTCTCTTATTGTCTATGCATCTGATAGTGTAGTAGATGATGTAATTGTATGGCATAGCAAACTTGGCCACAGAGGGTAAGAAAGGATGAGTAGGTTAGCAACAAATAGCCTGTTGGGCCTTCTAACCAAGGTCGAGTTATCCTTATGTGAGTTCTGCCTAACGTGCAAAGCAACAAGAAAGCCTTTTGAAAAAGAAATGAGAGCTGGGACTCTATTGTAGTTAGTTTATTCTGACATTTGTGGACCCATAAATGTGATAGATAGAAACGGAGCCACGTATTTCATTACATTTATAGATGACTACACACATTTCGGTTACATCTATTTAATCTCGTACAAGTCTAATGCACTAGAATACTTCAGGAAGTTTATTAGTGAAGTTGAAAATCAGCTAGATTTGAGAATGAAGACTCTCAAAACTGATACGGGGTATGAGTATCTTTTTGAACAGTTTAAAGAACTATGTTTCGAGAGAGGCATTACAAGATAGTTGACTATTTCTGCTACTCCATAGTAGAACGGGGTCGTCGAGAGAAAAAATAGAACTTTATTAGAGATGATAAGGTCTATGATGGTGAAGGATAATTTACCCATCTTCCATTGGGGGATGCATTATTGGCTGCAACATACGTCCTCAACCATGTTCCAACGAAGTCTGTAGTCAGCATCTCATACGAACTTTGGAAAGGAAGGCAGCCTAACCTTAGCAAATTAAAATCATGGGGTTGCACTGCGGATGTTTATGATTCCTCACACAAATACGACAAGTTAGGCCTACGAGGAAAGAAGTGTATCTTCATTAGGTACTCTGACCACTCCAAGGGACATGTGTTCCTAGGAGAACATGCAGATGGGACTGACACTGAGATTAAGTCTCGTGATGCCAAGTTTCTCAAGAATGATTTTCCTAAGAGAGGTGAAATCGATCGAAATTTCACCTTCTACGAGATGGATGAGCCTAGTGGCCTAGTTGAACCCAGCAGCAGTATAGGTCCTATTAAGTATTCTGGTCTTAATGGGAGTGCTCCATCTGAAGGTGTGATACTCTCTCTCCTCGTAGGAGTTTTCGAGAAAAGGTACCTCATCATCGTTTTCTGATTGAGGATGAGATTTCCATTGTAACTCTAAAGGATAATGAAGAACCAAGGACATTTAGACAGGCTCTCGAGGGTTTAGCAACTGACCAATGGTTAAAGGTCATGTAGGAAGAAATGGAATCAATGGAGGTCAATAAGGTCTAGGATATAGTTGACTCACTTGAGGATAGAAAGGACATTGGAAACAAGTGGGTTCTTAAAATCCAAAGGAAGGCCGATGGATCGATTGAGAAGTATAAAGCCCATTTGGTAGCCAAGGGTTACATGTAAACAAAGGGCATTGACTACGAGGAGACCTTCTCCCTAGTAGTTAAGTTTACATCGATTCGTTTACTTTTAGCGATTGTCGCTTATTTAAATTTGGGGTTACATCAGATGGATGTTAAGATCGCTTTCCTTAACTGGAATCTACATGAGGAGATATACATGGAACAACCCTCTGGGTTTGTTATTCTAGTAGGTCAGGAAGATAAGGCCTATCGATTTTGGAAATCAATATGGCCTAAAACAATCATCCAGGTAGTGGTACCTAAAATTTTATAAGGAGGTGTTATCTTATGATTTTACGATGGTCGAGGAGGATCATTTTGTCTATCTAATACAGTCAGATAACTCTTTTGTGATTCTATCATTATGTGTAGATGACATACTGTTGGCTGAGAACAACATTGAGTATTTAATAATCATTAAAAATATGGTTGTCAGCCAGCTGCAATATGAAAGACATGGGTGAAGTTGAATTTATCCTAGGAGTAAAAATCCGGAGGGATCACTGAAGAAAAATATTGGCTCTTTCACAAGAGACCTACATTAAGAAAATTCTCTAGCAATTTGGGATGAGTGAATGTAGTCCTATAGATACTTTAACCGCTAAAGGAGAAGGCCTATGTATGGAAATGTGTCCTAAAACTCAGGAAGAAGTAAGGAAAATGAGTAATGTACCTTACTCCAGTGCAGTTGGGAGCCTTATGCATGCAATGATGTGCACTCGACCAGACATATGTTATGCAGCAACTCTGGTAAGAATATATCAAGCTAATCCTGGAAGGGTCACTCTAATCCTGGAAGGGGCACTAGAGAGCAATGAAAATGATTTTTCGATATCTTAAAGGAACTGCAAATTTATCCTTATGTTACGGAGGAGGCTATTTGCACTTTATGGGTTACTCAGATGCGCATGATTGAGGAAGCGATCTGGACAAGCTCAAATCAACATCAGGTTTTAGATTATTGCTTAATGGCGAGGTCATCTCATGGAGAAGAAAGAAACAAACCTATGTTGCTTTATCTATAAATGGAAGCTGAGTTCCTGGGTTGCTCCATTGCAATTCAAGAAAGTGTTTGACTCTGAAGATTATTGGATAACTTAGGGATTGTAGCGAATAATGGGAGGCTAGTAATGATTTATTGTGATAATCAGGCCACTATCACTTACACTTGAGACCCAAAGTTTCATAGAAGAACCAAACACATAGACACCAAATATTATTTTGTGAGAAACATCATTGAGAAGGGTGAAGTGACCGTCAAGTACATTTCGACGCACAACATGGTAGCTGACCCCTTCACCAAAATCATCTCTCGAGATCCTTTTATAGGACATAGAGAGTCATTGAGTTTGAGTATCTTATGAAATTTCTCAGTTTGTACTTTATTGATGACATTGATGCTTATTAATTAGCTATATATATGACACTCGTGCATTTTTCAATCACATTTACTTCTTATAATGCGCTTGCTTTGATTATCATATGTATATTTTGTGAAATAGATATGTCAAGAAGGCAGGGTAGACTCTCTCACACGAGTGACCACCTCCGAGAGTGGAGATGAGATGGTTTTTAGATGTAAGAGGTTATGAGAGTAGCCCTGGTAGAACTTAAGTCGCCCTGATATGTGTTTAGGATGAGGTCATATGTGTCATGACTGACATGGACATACCCACATCCATGTTGTATGTAAGAAACCAGTTTATGAGATCTTGGATATCACCTGCCATTTGTGATATTGTCTTTGAGACTGTGATCTTAGATACCCACATACATGTGCAAACTGAGTCCCATACCTACATAGTGTTAGAGAAATCTAACATATCCCTTTTAAGAGATGAGGGAATTGTTGATCTCGTGTGGCCGGCTAGAGGGGGTGAATAGTTCTGCAAGCTAGATTAAAACTTTCATTTGTTATTTAAACTTAGCAAAGACAAACATGTTAGTTAAACGAATCAGTAATAAACATAAATTAAAAGATGAGGCAGAATTTACTTGGTTTGCAACCAAGAAGGTTGCTAATCCAAGGCAATATAAAACTCCACCAAAGAACTCCTTTTAATGAAGGTGGAGTAGTGATGACCGGCATTTGGACACTTTTTTTATTGTTATAATTCAATGATTTGATTTCCTCTTGTGTTTAGATTGGTGTTTTTATCTTAAATTCATGAGTGAGAGAATTTATTTTGATCTCCATTTTAATTCCTTTCTATTTGATGATCATTTTGACTATTATTTGAGTATACTCTAATTTGCAGGAATTGAAGGAGAAGATGATGAATCAAGAAAAAGAATGTTGGTTTGATCCACACCGGTTTAGTTTAAACCCGTTCATTTGAGTCTTGAACATTTGAAGGAGAAGAAGGAACCCAATTGGAGAAGCCTAAGCCTCGTTTCAAAAGTTTCATCCAAAGCCCAATTTTAGAAGCCCAAATCTGAACTCAATTCATTTCAAGCTAAATTGGATTTAAACAACGTTCAAATCCGGATCCAAAATCCGGATCCATTAAGAAATCTCTCATCATTCTCTTCAACGGATGGTTAGATTTAATCAACTTTATTCACAATGAACGACTCAGATGCAGATCTTCTTTATCACTTAAAGTCAATGGACAAGATCAATCCTCTTCAAATCCGAAGGCTAGGATCAAACTCCTATTCTCCTCTCATCGTCATCTCTTCACGCGGACAGAACAGAAAGGGGGGCGACGTGATTCTTCTCTCCCGACACAGATGTCCATCTTCTCCTCTCCCTCACCGTCGGCCGGCGACACTTCTTCCCAGCTACCAGCCGGTCATGCTTTTCCTCTCTCGATCCCCTCCAAAGGCGACGGCGGCAGCAATTCTGACGGCGGTTGCGAGCGACGGCGACAACACTTTTATCTTGCTCAACTCACCGGAGTGGTTCTCCAGTGTTATCCTTTACCTTCCGTCATTTCTCAAGGGTCTTTGCCTCTTGTGGTTACAAGGGTAGAGGGTTCTTATAAGAAGTCCGATAGTCCACCCTCTACTCGGTGATGGCGTTCTAATCCCTTCGTAGAGCATCCAACTTCCATCGAAGGGGTTCTTCAGTGGAAGATTCGTCCACTGTACGTCATTGTTGAAGCAAGCACCATCAATCAAATTCACTGTTGTCCACCACTTTGGTTATGTTTAACTTCTTGTGTGTTTGATTTATTTTTCATGTTTCGAGTTCTATTTGATGTGAATGTTAAGTGCTTGTATTAATTTGACCTCCTATGTTTCAATTTGCACACATTATGGTTGAATTGATTCTTGCACATCAAATTTTTGATGTAATGTATCTATCATTAGTTAGCTTTTAATTGTTGCAATTTCTTTAGTTTGATTCTTACAATGCTTTGTTAGTTAGGAGTTTCATGTTTTTCTTATGCTTATGTCTTCATTTAAATGCAATTAGGTTAAGTTAGATTAGGGTTCTTTTGTAGGAATTTAGGCATGCAAAAACAAAAATTTTGCGGGCGAATACTTCGCACAACCGCAGCGGAATGGATCCCTTCCAGAAGGTCCTTGTGAAAAATAAGTTTGTTTTTCTAAACTATCTAAACTACTTTAGATCTACATGAAGAGTGTATACCTTTGATGCGTGCCCTTCGCTTATCCC
>JBAMIE010000103.1:4432809-4446139 GCA_037177295.1 Kaempferia parviflora
CATCCAAATTATAAATTTCATTGATTAAATATCTTTAAGCATTTACTTGCCAACTTCTCCTAGAATTATTCCTAGTAAAAACAATATTAAAATATGAGTGCTAAAACATGGAAGAACCCCAAAAGTAGAGTTCAACATGATCACCACAAAGGAAAAAAAAATTAAAAACATTGAAAATATGACCAAGAAAGATTGAACACGTTGAACACATAAACATATCATTTTACCTTGTATCAATTGAACACTAAAGAGAGGGCTTCAGCAGAGAGTGCTTCGTCAAAGAGGGCTTCGGTGGAGAGGGCTTTGCTAGAGATGCCTTTAGTGTGTGAGGATGGGCGGAGATGTTGGCCGGAGATGGAGTTTAAGGTTGGCCGAAGGGATGAGATCGATCGCGATATTCGGTGGAAGGGAGCGCGATCGTTCGAGCAGAGAAGGAGGTCGCGAAGAAGAGGTTGCGGAGAAATCACGGTGCGAGGGTTTTGAGTAAAAAAAAAAAGTATCGGCAGAAATTAAAGTGTGTGTGAAAAAGTTATCGAAAATATAATAAGGACATGATCTGTCTAATTTGGCACAGATATTAAAATTATTAACGACACACATTGTACGCTGTTAAAATTTTATATATTTTTTGACAGCATACATTTTTGCACGCCGTCATTATATATGTATAATAATTATTAACAGTGCGCTTTGTACGCCATTAATATTAAGTTTAACAGCGCACTCTGCACGCCGTAAAAAATTTTATTGACAGCGTATTTTTTTTTTTGCATGCCATCGTTTGTATAAATATATTACTATCCGCAGCGTACATAATTGGGTGCGCCATAAAAACTATTATCAATGACATGCTTTAATCGCGCGCCGTTGATGACGCACTGTGGAAAGTCATTTTTGTTGTAGTGAAGTCATGCAGGACTTGGAGAAATATATGAAGATTTCATCCAAGGTCTCGGGTTCTTGAGTCGTGAAGGATGGTGTATCCGAGGGACCGCCGAAGGAGGAGCAACGGAGTGGAGCCGACCGAGGAAGCAGACTTCAAGGCAACGCGAAGGATGGCATGGAGACGAGCCGCTGGCTTGTATGCATTCGAGGGACGAAGGCCAAGGAAGAGAGCTTCAAAGGGCGACTCCGGAGAGATGAGTGTGAGAGTTGTAATGTGCCAGTTGACTGGGTAGTCGATTGACACAAGGATTTGAAACGCACAAAAGTTTCTATGTTGATCAGTTGACTAGGCCGACTGATCTCACTAGCTACTAGTCGACTGGTATATAGCCATTGCACAGAATTGTGGATTCTGTGGTGACTGTTGTGAGAGCCAACAGTCGTACCAGTCGACTGACGGTGGGCTGAGTGGAGTTCTTTGCTCCACTCTCTCCTGCTATTTAAGGAGGACTCTTGGGCACGAAAATGACTAGTGTTCTAGTGATATTTCTGTGTAATTGCCCAAGTGTTCTCAGCTCTCTTCTTCCTCCTTATTCTTATACTTCTATTTGTAAAGAGGAAGAAGACCTTGTGTGGGAGGTTTGCTTCACCAACAAGAAGCATGTTCTTAGTGAAGATCATACTCGTGTGGACCCTTGGATTAGTCACCTCCGCTAGAGGTGGATACCAAGTAAAAGGGGAAGTTGTTAGCATTGTTTTGTTCCTTGTATTTAATAGTTCCGTTTGCGCTAACCCTAATTGTAGAGAAGAATTGGCATCTTCGATCCTAACAGGTAGACTACTCGCCCTTGACAGATATCCGGTCACCTTGATCTACTTGAACTTTTCCCTAACATTCGGTTCTCACTAATCTGCTAAGTCTTTCCCTTGTTAGTTGCACCCTTGACTTGATTATACTTTTACCTAACATCTAGTTCTCACTAACCTGCTTGGTCTTTCCCTTACAATTAATTTGGTCATCCTTAAACTAACTAGACTTTTGCCTAACATCTGGTTCTCACTAACATGCTAGGTCTTTCCCTTACGATTCATCTAGTCACACTTGAGCTAACTAGACTTGTCCTTGCTAGTCATCCGATTAACCCTTGGCCTAACTATACTTCTTTTATCTAAACATATGGTCCTGTTTGGAATAACCCTTATTAGATACTATATTATCAAGCATCGAAACCCTGGAGACTGATTGCACCAACAATCTTCCCCCTTTATATTTGACAATAATCTTAAGTTATGTTCATACTCAAGTGTAGACTGTGAGTGCAATCGAACTAGGTTTAATCAAGTACGATCGATTTTGATGTGTGTGTCAAAAAGTTAAAGTTAGACTTTCATATTATTTTGATATGTGTTTGAGTCATGTAAGACTTGGTGAAACATATGAGAAACTTGGTGCGTCCAAGTTTGGAAATTTTCATCCTATGGCTCGGGTCCTTGAGATCGGTGAAGCATAGTACATTCGAGGGACCGCCGGACCAGAAGCAACGGAGTGAAGCCGAGGGGATCAGACTTCAAGGAAACACGAAGGATGGTATGGAGAGGAATCGTGGTCACAAGTGCATCTGAGGGATGAAGGCCAAGGAAGAGAGCTTCAAAGGACGACTCCGGAGAGGCTGAGCGTGAGTGATTATAATGGATAAATCGACTGGTATGAAGACCAGTCGACTAGTCCAGAATCACAAAAGTCATAGAATATTTCTATGCTGGTAATGACACCGGCATTACACCAGTCACAAAAGTCGACGGGTTTGAAGACTAGTTGACTAGTAATAACACCAGCAGAATCCATGATTTTGTGGTGACCGTTAGTAATAGCCACACTAGTCGACTGGTGCATGGACCAGTCGACTGGTATCATGATTAGTTGACTTTGTGTTCAACTCTTTCCTCTTATTTAAGGGGAGCTTTGGGGCATGAAGGAGGTGAATCATGCTAGTTGAATAACTCTTAAGTCTTTTCCTAAAGCTTCCAAGCCACATTCTCTTCCTCCTAATCTAATTCATCATCTTGTAAAGAGGAAGAGAGATTTGTGAGAGGTTTCACTCCACTAAGAAAGAGTGCTCTTAGCCGGAGATTGTTGGGACTAATTTACTGATGGATTGAGGGATAGTCCACCTCAAGCACAAGCTGTGGAGTAGGAGCAAGCAATCTCTGAACCACATTAAATAACTTTGTTAGAGTTTGTTCTCTTTCTCTTGCTTTGTGATTTTAATATTCCGCTTGGACAACTAATCTATTTGTAGAAAGAATTGATTTGGGTTAGAAGCTATTCAACCCCCCTTCTAGCCAGCCTTAGATCCTCAACAAGTGGTATCAGAGCAAGGTCACCCTTCTACAGACTAATCTCCAAGAAGAGTATCGTCATCAAAATGGTTGGTTCAATCATTCATCCACCCAAATTCGAAGGAGACTTCTCTTGGTGGAAAAAGAGAATGGAGGAATTTTTAAAACTGATTTTGATATTATGCTAATTATGGAAAATGATTTTGAAATGCCTAGGGAGAACAATGTGTTAATCGACAAATCAAGATGGAGCAAGAAGCCAAGGGAAGAACACTTATCAAACTCAAGGGTAATGCATCATCTACTAAATGTGCTTCCCCAACAAGAGATAACTCTGATTGGAAAATACACAAGTGCCAAGGACTTGTGGGAAAAGCTAGTAGAGCTTTATGAAGGAACAACGGAAGCAAAATTAGCCAGAAGAGATCTCCTTCGAACACAACTCAACAACATCAAACTCGAAAAAGGAGAAAATGTATCTATACTTCGTTCTAGAATTAAAGAAATTTTAAATGGACTAACAAGTGTAGGTGAGAAACTCTTCAATCACGATGTAATGATGAAAATCATCAATGCCTCCTCAAGAACCACCACTTGGATGTCCATAGTGGATTCCTTCTACATTTCGAATGATCTAGAGAAGAGTTCCCTAGATGAGTTCTTCTCAACTATGGATCTTTATGAAACACGCATCGAAGGATTAGATGGAGAAGCCCATAGATCAAGGGGAGTAGCTCTTGTGGCAAACAAGAAGAAAGGAAAGAAGAAGTAGTTACCATCTTCCAATTCCAAAGAATCAAGTGCCTCAATGGATAGTGATCAAGAGGCATATATGGTAAAGAGGATGAGAAAAATATTTAAGAATTTTAGAACTAACAAATCTCATGATAAGGCAAGTTCAATGGGAAAAAGTAGGACAAGAAGGACAATATGCTACAATTGCCTAGAAGAAGGACACATGAGGGATCAATGTCCTCTCTTGAATAAAAAGAAAAGAAAGAAGAAGGAAGAAAAGAAGAAAACAAAAGAAAAGAAGGCCCAAAACTTAAGAGCAACATGGGATAATCCATCTTCATCGTAAGAAGAAGAACACCATGTAATAAATCTTACCTTAATGGGGATTGATGACATTGCCTCCACTTCATCTGAAAATAAAGAAGGAAAAAGTTCAAGTGAAGAAGAAGGGAGCTCAAGTGAAGGGGAGGACAATCTTCCGATTCGGAATTCTCGGTAAGTGAGGTAAACAATCTCCCTACTCAAACTTTAGTTACAATTATTTCAAGTGCAAATGAAGATTTGTTTAAGGAAAAAAAAGAAAAAAAAACTTTAAAACATGATATTAGTATTCTAGAGGAAATATTAGAATTCATGTCATCTAAGGTTAAAAATTCCTCTAGTATGCTTGCTTCTTCTAGTTCAAATGATTCATGCTTAAAAGAAGAAAATAAGGAATTAAGAGAAAAGGTAGAATACCTTACTAAAGCCCTTGAAAATTTTACTATTGGATCTAACACCCTTAACATGATCATAAGGAGCCAAAGGGCGAGTTTCAACAAAAAGGGATTAGGTTATGAGGAATCAAAGAATGAAAAATCTTACCATTGCCTAATTGCTAGAGGCAATCCAAGACAAAAACCATAGCTAGGAAATGGATCCCTAAGGAATACTTGGTTAACCTAATTAGAAAGAACTTCTATTGGGTGACAAAGTCAATCCTCAAGGGTTAGAGGATTTGAGGTTAGTTAACCATAAAAATCATAATTCAAATTTTTCTATAAATGGTTGACTTGAGATCTTAAGGAGGAACACTTAGCCTTGATAGACATGTATAATAAAAAGGGCTAAGTAGAGATTATCTTCATTTCATCTCACAATGACTTGTATTGTATTTCTAAGCATAGATGTGAGATGATAGGATAATACTCTTAATTCACTTATGCTTATGGCATTTTTGATGAATTAAGAAATGTATCAATATAGTGATCATAGGCCAACTATGGGGAAAGTAAATGTTTAACTAATGGATAGATTTTTAAAAAATTCTATATTTTATCTACTGTGGTATAGATTTTTTAAACATAAGAATTTAAAACAAAGGGTTAAAGTTGATAAACTATTGAATAATTTTAAGGTTTTTGAGTTTTTGTCAAAACTTAAAAAATACTTTGAATTTTCATGAAAATATATTTTTCTTGTTAGAGGACCTTAAAAGAAATATGTTCTCAAAATTTCATAATTTTTTGAAATTTTTGTAATTATTTATGTATTTCTAAATTTAGGTTTGAAAATTAAAAATTGCATTTCTGCTTGTACGTCGACTGTAGCAGAGGAAAGTCAACTGGTGCCTATTTTTTAGCATTCTAATTTTGGATTTCAGAATTTGATTTTGGTCAAATTTAAGTCAAAATTGATACTACATTGTACTTAGTATTTAGGTGCAATCTTTTTGATGGTGTCAAAGGGGGAGAAATAGAAAAGTTTAAGTTAGAAACTTTTACTTCTCAATATTTGTAAGGAAACTTGAAAATTAAGTGATATGCATAAGTTAGGAGGAGCTTGGATTTTATGCTTCATGATATGCTATGCTTGTAATTTTCAATTTTATTTATGTCTAACTAAACATATTGTCATACATCAAAAAGGGGGAGATTGTGAGTGCAATCGACCTAGGTTTAATCAGGTATGATCATGGTTTTAATGTGTGTGTCAAAAATTTTAAGTTAGGCTTTCATATTATTTTGATATGTGTTTTAGTCATGCATGACTTGGTGAAACCACGAGGAACTTCATCTTATGGCTCGAGTCCTTGAGATTAGTGAAGGATGGTGCTATAGGACCCTTGCAGCCAACAAGAGGGGTGAATTGCCTACAATACAAAACTACTACCTTTTTTGATCTTTATAGCACAATTAAAAACACTTAAACATTAAATAGAATGTAAGTAAAAAGAGTACGAGACACAGCGATTTACTTGGTTACAACCAGGGAGGCTGTTAATCCAAGGAAGATATAGCTCAGTATCGGAATCTCCTTCTTGATCAAAACGTCTGATGTGGAGAAACCTCGTACATGGAAATGAAGCGCGTAAACGAAAAGTCTAGAAAGAAAGAAAGTACAGAAGTGTGTTGTCCTAAACAATGTGAACTAGAGCTCTATATATAGCCTTTGGTTGATTTTTGGTTATTGGGATCCCGGGCGCCTAGACCGGTCCGGGCGCCCCAAAGTGGATAATTTTTATCATTATCTGCAGTGGCCCATCAATGGTGGCTGGATAAAGTTTTATCCATTTCTAGGCGCCCGAACCATTGGTAATCTAGCACCACTGTGTAACGGCTACGTGACGTGGACCACCCATGCACCCTGGGTGGTCCGGACGCCCGGAATGGTCCGGACCGCCATGTTGACTTTGATCAGGGTTAACCCCGATCGCCTCGGTCGCTTGGGTGATTTCGGACAACCAGAATAGGACTCACCCGAACCCATTTTCCTTCCTTCTCGAGCGAGCTTCCTCACCGGCTTCTCATCCCTCAGACCGCTACGCGCGTTCTTCTCGCTCCGTCAGTGTACTCTTCCACAACAACTCATCCCTCGCCTTCCTTCTCGTTTCCCACGCCTTCTTTCTCGCTCGCCGCGTCTTTCGCTCGACTTTTTGTATTCCTAAGCTCCTGCACACTTAGACACAAGGTCAGGACACTACAGGATCTAACCTAACTTGGTTGATCACATCAAAACTAACTTGGGGCACCAACAAGCTCTCCCTTTTTGATGTGAATAACCCAAGTTAAGATTAGGGTAATCTAAACAAAAAATTTAAATAAGTAATTGCAAATAAAAGATTGCAAAAAATATACTACCCTTAAACTTAACATATTCTTCTTCTTTGATCACATTAAAAATAGGGGCATTTATACAAATGTACTTAATAAAATTTCTAAGTGATAAGCAAGGTAGTAAGAAAGTAAGGAAATAAATTGTTAAAAAAAATTTTGAATTGTCATAATCAAATTTGAAGAATTAATTTTAAAATTTATTTTATTCAGTGAATTTTTTTTTTAAATTCTTGTTGAGCACTAAGATTATCTAAGTTTGTAAAATATTTTTCACGAAAATATAAATTTTATATGATACAAAAATAAATAATTTTTGAAAAATACATTTCACACTTAGATAATTCGAAAACAAATATTTTTAAAGTTAAAAAGTTATAAAAAATTTCCTAAGTGTTGGAAATAGAAAGTTTATGAATAGAAAATTTAAATTTTCAAAAATTTATTTTTAAAATATTTTTATTAATAAAATTTTTTATTTCAATAAAAAAAATTTGTAGAAAATTTAATTTTTGAAAAAAAAATTCAAAACTTTTTCCTAAGTACATGCTTCTGTTTTCTAACTTATTTAAAAATTTTGAATAGAAAATAGAACAAGACATTTATGAAAATGATTTTTGAAAAGAAATAGACACTTTCGAAATAGAAATTGTGGAAAATTCAATTTTGCTCGAAAAATTTTTGTATTAATAGAAATTTTGATTTTCTTTATTTTAAAAATTTAAAAGAGAATTTTTAATAGAAAAATTCATCTTTGTAATTAATACAATATATTTAGAAAAATTATGCTAAACATGATTTAGGAATCCAATAAAGGTTCCTTCCTACAGGGTTGACCAAAATTTTCTAGGAATATATTTTTGGGTTATATTTCTAATTTTCCTTGATGAAAATGATAATACTAATTAAGTTTAGAATTTTGAAAATGTCTCTCTTTATATAAGCATGCATAGTTTATTTTTGAATTTTCAAGGTGCTCTACTTTTTCTTTTAACTTATTATTTTCAGTTTTTAATTTATCAAAATCTTGTAGCAGGTAAGATTTAGCTAAAGTTAATTTTAACTAAGTATTTTCATTTTCTAATTTAGCTAAATCTCTAGTAAGCATCTTAATGAACTTAAAGGACTAAGTAAGAGACAGATTACGTACCTCTCACTTACCTTATGCTCTGGTGCTCCCCTTCCATCGTAGCTTGCTTCTGATGAAACTCCTCCTTGGTTGATGCTTTCTCTAGATAACTCTCCCCCTGAGTCAATGCTCATCTCTGAGTTGGTTTCTTCATCATTCTGATGGTTTGCCATTAGTGCAAGTCCTGCGTAGTCCTCGATCTCAGACTCGGATGAAGACTCGTCCCACGCCGCTTTTAGGTTCTTATGTTTTGGATTTATTTGTTTCTTGCCCTTGTCTTTGTCCTTCTTTGAGTCTTGGGTGGTCGTCTTTTATGTGTCCTTCCTCTTGACAGTTGTAGCATATGACCTTTCTAATTCTCCTTTGATTATTCTTCCTTCCCTGTGACTTGTGAAATTTGTTAGACTTAGGGAACTTCTTAAAGTTTCTTACCATCAGTTCTACTTCGATTCATCGACTAAGGAGTCAGACTCGGGTTGTCCTTGTTTATGAATTTAAAAGCTATGTTTGAGTCCTTCCTGTTGGGGTTGCAAGGTTGCAAACATAGTCCCACATTAAAAATGCATGGGAAAGATCATGAGTTTATAAGAGAAAGATATCTCCATTGGTATGAGGTCTTTTGGGTAGAGCACAAGAGCAAAACCATGAGGATTTAGGCCCAAAGTGAACAATATCATATCATTGTGGAGATATCTAAACTCTTTTGGACCCAACAATTGATATCAGAGCCAACTAGCACAAGAGTCCTGGTCCAATGAAACCATGTGGATTGAATATTGACCCCGAATAAAGGAAGTAGGAGCTCCCATGTCTGAATCAAGAGGACCAGACACCAGGTAGGAAGTCCTAGTTATGACTAGGCAAAGAAGTCCTGGTGGGTTGAGAATCAGATATCAAATGGATAGGCTTTCCGTTTGAGGGGGTCTGTGGTCCTTTGTTTGAGGGGGTAATTGTTGGGGTTGCAAGGTTGCAAACATACTCCCATATTGAAAACACATGAGAAAGATCATGGGTTTATAAGAGAAAGATATCTCCATTGGTATGAGACCTTTTGGGTAGAGGTCAAGAGCAAAACCATGAGGGCTTAGACCCAAAGTGTATAATATCATATCATTGTGGAGATATCTAAACTCTTTTGGACCCCAACACTTCCTTGAATCTGCACATCTCGTTTCATGAATTTCAAAAGTTGAAAATAACTCTTATAGACTACTTACCCTAAATCCCTAGAGATGTAGTATACATCTATTATGGCCGATCATACCTTTGTTCTCAGAAAGGCGTTTAGCACATACCAGATCAACTCTAGGTTAGTTACCTTTTCTCCAAATTTTGTTAGCTCCGTAATTAACTCCTTCAATTTTGCGTGTAGATGTGCAACTGTCTCACATTCTTGTAGTCGGAGGTTTGTGAGTTAGTTTCAAAGCAGATCCTGTTTTGCGAGCTTGGCTTCAGTAGTTCCTTAGTATAGCTCAAGGAACTTTTCCCAAATTTCCTTTATCGATTTGTATTCTTCGATTCAGCTGACTTCTTGGGGTAGCAGAGCACTTAGCAGATGGAATTCTACCATCCCGTTTGCTACAAACTTTGCTTGTTCTTTCTTTATCGAGTTGACTTCTTTCTTCATCGCACCGTTATTGTCAATAAGTGCTACAAAATCATTTTTTAAGATTAGATATATGTCAAAATCGGTCTTGAAATATACCTCTATTTTCTTTTTCCAGTGTCTGAATTCTTCCTCGAACTTAGGCGGGTGCATGGATACTTGCTCCAGCTATTATCTTGTGTGGTTCATTTGGCGGTTAGTCCTCCTGAAGTGACTTTGCTCTGGTACCAATTATAGGACCCTTGCGGTTGACAAGGGGGGGGGGGGGGGTAAATTGCCTGCAATATAAAACTCCTACCGTTCTCGCTCTTTATAGCACACTTCTAACACACTTAAACATTAAATCAAATGTAAGTAAAAAGAGTACAAGACACATCAATTTACTTGGTTACAACCAGGGAGGTTGTTAATCGAAGATATAGCTCAGTATTGAAATCTTCTTCTCGATTGAAACATCGGAGGCAGAGAAACCTCATACACGGAAATGAAGCGCGTAAACAAAAAGACTCAAAAGAAAGAAAGTACAAAAGTGTGTTGTCCTAAACAAGGTGAACAAAGGCTCTATTTATAGCCTCTGGTTGATTTCTAGTAGTTGGGATCCCGGGCGCTAGGACTGGTCCGGGCGCTCCCAGGTGGATAATTTTTATCTTTAAGTTTTATCTATTTCCGAGCGCCGGGACTGTTGCTGATCTTGCACCGCCGTGTAACGGTTTTGTGACGCAAACCACCCAGGTACCCTGGGTGGTCCAGGCGCATGGATAGTCCAGGCGCCTAGAATGGTCAAAGTCAACTCCATGTTGACTTTGACCTAGGTTGACCCCGGTCGTCTCCGGTCGCTTGGGTGATTTTGGACAACTGGAATAGGGCTCACCTGAACCCATTTTCTGTCCTTCTCGAGGGAGTTTCCTCCTCGGCTTCTCGTCCTTCTGACCGCTGTACGCGTCCTCGCTCCGCTGGTGTACTCTTCCGCAGCTACTCGTCCCTCAGAAGCGCTGAGCCCATCGACTCATTCCCCGTGCCTTTCTTCTCGTCCGCCGTGTCTTTCGCTCGACTTCTTGTGCTCCTAAGCTCCAACATACTTAGACACAAGGTTAGAACATCACAGGACCTAACCTAACTTGGTTGATCACATCAAAACTAACTTGGGGCACCAACAGGTGCATCCGAGGGACTGCCGTACAAGGAGAAATGGAGTGGAGCCGAGGGAAGCAGACTTCCAAGCAATGCGAAGGATAGTACGAAGAGGAGCCGCAGGCTCAAGTGCATTTGAGGGACGAAGGTCAAGGAAGAGGGCTTCAAAGGGGACTCTGGAGAGGCTGGGTGTGAGTGATTGTAAGGGATCAGTTGACTGGTATGAAGACCAGTTGGCTAGTCAAGAATCATAAAAATCACAGAATGTTTCTATACTCGACGGGTTTGAAGACCAGTCGACTGGTAGCTAGGCGTTGGTGATATTTGAGTAGCTTTCAAGATTCTGTGGTGACCGTTGGCTATGTCCAATGGCTACACTAGTCGACTGGTGTTAGGATGAATTGACTTTGTGTTCAACTCTTTGCTCTTATTTAAGGAGAGCTTTGGGGCATGAAGGAGATTACTCATGCTAGTTGAATAACTCCTAAGTCTTTGCCCAAAGCTTCCAAGCCACATTCTCTTCCTCCTAACCTAATTCGTCATCTTGTAAAGAGGAAGAGAGATTTGTGAGAGGTTTCACTCTATCGAGAAGGAGTACTCTTAGCTAGAGATTGTCAGGAACTAATCCACCGACAGATTGAGGGATCGTCTACCTCAAGGACAAGCTGTACAGGAGCAAGCAATGGGGGAGCCAGGATTTATAATCTACCCGGACTAAAAAAATTGTAATAGAAAATAAAATAATATATATTTATTATACATGAAGAAACAACAATTTACAACTAACATCGAAATTGTATGTCGCAAAAATTTTAATCGTTAATGTATTTTGGACGGAAATTTAATTCCGTCGCTAATTTATCGAATTTCCATCACTAATTTTTTTAATATTAAAAAATGGATATTGAGAGAAACCTATAATATTATCACACATATATATTTCAGAAAATATCTTTTACAAGACAAATAATATAGTTATAATGTGTATATTTTATTTCAACTCAAATTCATATAAAAACTCATTTATCAACCAAATAGATAAGAAAATGATAAGTACTTAAAATATATCTGAATGTAAATTATCAAAAGATTTATAAAGATCTAAAGTTGAGTAGAATCATAAAACTTATAAAACTAGACAAGCACATCGAATAGGTAACTAAAACTCTAAGTTGAAATCATATCAAATTCTAAGCAAAAGGTAACCATAAAAGGAAGGTCATTGCAGATAATAGTACTGTGAGCTACATAAAAAAGGATGACATCATAGTATTTGTTGGTCGAATCCTGCAAAATACGAGAGCGTAGATCAATTCATTTTCATATCTAAAATATCAAGAATACCTTGATATATTAAGCTCAATAGCATGAAAAGGAAAACTAACCTCACCTCATTAATCTAAAATATCATGAGTGTAGCAAACACAAACAGATAATAAGTCTTGGTTGAGTGGCCCAAATCAAGTTCTGTAAATCCCTTTGATGTTTCCTCTTGAGTTCTGCAAAAGAAAGTTATATTTGAAACGGATAGAAAATTAAAATCTAACAAAAACACTAATATACATTCAAATAACTCTCAAACATGATATGCCCATTGTCAATGTAAATGTAACCAAGTATAACATCTCAACTAAACATTAAAAACAATGAGAAAAAATAGGCAATAAAGAGTAAATATACAGAAAAATTCTGCAATTTTCACTTTCAACAAATTATTTGATATCCTAAGTAGTTTGATCCATGATAGTGTAGGAAATAGTGTAGGAAGAAGTTTCTAATAGTATCACCCAAAGTTCCCTTATCGACTTTGAAATACCATGGACAAGGACAATAAAAGACTAGGCTTTAGAGGTGATCCAGTGATATAATCTAACTTGATTTTTGAAATACTTTTATACTCCTACAAATGACAACAAAAAGTAAGTCAATAACTAGGTTACGATAACTTAATCTGAGAAAACAATACTCAAAAAAGATTCTTGAGAAGTAAAGAAGACTATAAGATGAACAGGTTATGACATATAAAGCGACACAGTGATCGACCCAAAGCTAGGCCTGCAAAATTTCAATATGCAAAAACCTTGGTTAAAGTTGAATAGTGAATGATGTAAAAGCAAACAATTTTATCTCAAACTTTCAATTTCACCTAATAAATGAATACCTTCAATATCAAACTAAGTTTTGTGTTCTAGTGTGCAGTATGCATACCTTCAATACCAAACTCCAAAGATACAAAGATAATCCATACAC
The DNA here is from genome assembly GCA_037177295.1 of Kaempferia parviflora. Lineage (NCBI taxonomy): Eukaryota > Viridiplantae > Streptophyta > Magnoliopsida > Zingiberales > Zingiberaceae > Kaempferia > Kaempferia parviflora. Next base: position 4,445,978 of record JBAMIE010000103.1, read on the forward strand.
ATGTTATTGAAGTTGTGATTTAAAATTCTTCAAAGTATAATATTCATCAATTATAGAATCTGAATCAATACTTGAACCAAACTCACTTTCAATGTAGATAATCATAGAATCTGTCAGAAAATCCTCTCCCATTCTATTACGAAGAATTGTTTTAACATGCTT
>JBAMIE010000103.1:4467040-4478749 GCA_037177295.1 Kaempferia parviflora
AGAATATATCTCTCTCAACTGATATATCTGTTAGTACCCCAAGTAGATTTTGATGTGAACAGCCAAGTTATGTTAGGTCCTGTTGTGGTTTAATTTTGTGTCTAAGTGTGCAAGAGCTTAGGAATACAGGAAGTCGAGTTGACAGGCTCGGCACATCCGAGGGATGAGAAGCTGCAGAAGAGTATATCAGCGGAGCGAAAAGGACGCATGCAGCAGTCTGAGGGACAAGAAGCCGGAAGGAAGTCCGCTCTAGGAGAAGAACGGAAAATGAGTTCTGGTGAGCCCTATTCCGGATGTCTGACAACACATCACCCAAGCAATCGGAGCGAAAAATGCGAAAATCAACATGAGGTTGACTTTCGCACTGTCCGGGGCGCCCGGATCACCTAGGAGGGTGCCTGGGTGAGTGGATAAAATTTTATCCACGCGCCCTTGAACAGCTGTTGCGGATATGGATAAGATTTATCCACGTGGGGGCGGGGAAACGCCACGTCAGGATTTTGATAAGATCAACCAGTGAACTATAAATAGATCTCTGGTTCACCTACTTTCGAACAACACACTCTGTATGACATTTCTGTTCGAGCTTCTAAGTTTTGGAGCTTCATTTCCTTGTACGAGGTTTCGTCATCTCTAACGATTTGTTTAAGAAGGAGGCTTTGTTATTGAGTCTACTTTCCTTGGAGTAGCAATACTCTGCGAACCAAGTAAAAATTCTGTCTCGTACTCTTTTAATTTATTTCCTTTATTTTTAGTGTGTAACTATTTAAGTCGAAATTACGAGAAAGGTATCTTTTTGGATTTGTAGGCAATTCACCCCGTCTTGCCAGCCGCAAGGGACTAACAATACCAACGGTGTTCCTAACACCAGAGGATTATAACCAAGAAGACCAACATGGGAATTTTGTTGACATTGCACCATATCCAGATCTCAGTTTAACGAGACAGAAAAAGTTATGAGAAACAGAAAAAACGTATGTAGAAACAGAAACAATTGTGATGGACCAAATTAACTTCCAAAAGAAGGAAAAACAGTTCTGATGAACAAAAAATAGATAAATATGCAATTACAAACAAATATTACTACTGGAATCCAAAGAGAAGTGGAATAGGAAGAAGTAAAATAGGGGAGGGGGAGCTATGTTGGAAGAAGATCCTGCTGTTATACTGCAGGAAGCAGAGGAAATCCATGATGAAGAAGAAATCTGCTTAAATCAAACCTGGAACTGAAAGTAAACATAAATAGGGCAAAGAACAGAAGAAACCAGTATTGCCAATGGCTTTTGGAAATGAAGTAGATGAAGGGCTGGGATATAAACAAAGAGGGCAAGCTGCTGGAATTGGATGAAAATTCACCTGAACGATGCAACAAGTGAGCCTTTGCATCATTTGGGAGGCTACAAGATTGTGCAAATCTTGTGGCTCCACGCAAAGTAACTCTATGGACGATCACATAATTGAGGCTTTGCACAGATGAAGAAACAAACAAATTGTGAGGAAGGATTCTAAATAGCAGAATGTAATCAGATTCTCACGCAAAAATGAGAAGAACAGAAAAGATGGAAGTGAGTTCTAGTTCAGTTACCATATTAAGAGGAACGTTATTAGGGTCATTAATTAAAGATAATCCCCTCAACCTTTGTATATTACCTTATTGTCATTTTAAATTTACACCCCTTGGTTTAATAGATTTACAAGAAATCTCTAATTATTTACAACTGGCCCCAGGAGAACATAGAAACTTAAAGATTGGTGTCATTGTCATTGATGTCATAACTTTCTGTTCCAATTCCATAATAAACCTCAGCTGAGCAGGCAATCACAACCGAACTTTCTGATTTGGCTCATAATTCCTACACATAGCATATTCTATCATAAGTCGAGTCTCCAAAGATCATGAGATGAAATCATGCAACTAATGTCAACATCAGTCCAAGCTCAAGCACCATTACTTCATCCAATTAAGCCATGAGCATATGTTGAAAAATAAGAGATCAATAAAGTATTTCTTAGGTGTCAAGTTGCAAAGCATAAGTCATCTCAGTGGCGAACTAAAAAAAATAAGCTATGTAGAAGAAAGTTCAAACTAAAGCACATATAGGACGTCTAGAAGGGTATGTAGAATTTCAAGATCAAGCACCATTAATGCATCCATTTAAGCCATGAGCATATGATCAAAATAAGGGATCAATGAAGTGAAATAAAAAACATTAAAAAAAAACCAAGTATGCAAAAGAAAATTCAAACTAAAGAATATGTAGGATGTTTAGAAAGGCATGTTTTTGGATTAACATACATTATTCAATATCAATATGATTGTAGATGGAGATAAAGAATTGTGGACTGCAAAATCATAGTCTGTAAGTGATAACAAGCTAAGGTTCATCAACACAAGAGACATTTAAATTCTATAGCAGAGAACAAGAGAAACAAAAACGGTGATACTACATTTAGATGTTTGGACAAAATTTCTTACATCAATCAACTTGCTTGGTTCCTGCAATGCCCTTATAGTGGATGCCACATGCTTGAAAGTAATGAAGCCATATCCTCTGGATTTCCCAGTTGCCTTGTCTACAATAACAGCCCCTTCCTCAATTTCTCCATGCACACTAAAAACCTGAATAAAAGTTATCTTTAAGCATATCATGTAAAGATTGCAAAAAAACGAAAAAAAGAAGATTTTTACACATTTAGGCAAGATGAGCTACAAGAACAATGAAGTATTTGGAACCACATAATGGAAATGCATCGTGCATTTCAACAAGCGAGCAGGGAAAGCACTCACAGCACACAGAGTTTCTGATGTAGTGTCCCAAGACAAACCACGAACAAATATCTTGCGGTGAACAGGATCTGAACTGGCAAGACCTCTAATTTCCTCTGCAACTGAGGGATACTGGTTGCCTCTGCAACATCATACACGCAGGCAATTTTGTGCAACCTCAATTACAAAGACAAACAATAACAATAATGCACCCAGTTTAGTCATGCTGGAATGCACCATTGAGCATTGAATTACAAGAAAAAATTAAATAAATATTGAAAGTTTACACTGCCTTTCATGGTACACTAAGAAACACTCCAAAAATTATAGTATGAACCAAGACACGCACAGAATCTGAAGAGAATGCGAAACATAGTGTGGCAATTCGTTTGGGGCATCCAAACTGTTCTATATCGGCAAGCAGAGTTGACTATAAATCTACTATGTTGGCTCCTAGAAAGTCGAGAAAAGACCAAATGCATAACCAAAAGGCGGTTCCTTTTTCTACAGAATATAATAATGAAAGTGCATAGACAGAGTAAAAGAGTAAAAGAGTGCCGGAAGATAGGGAGACAAAGGCATAACTACACAGATATATTCTACGTGACCGCGCTCTCGAACGGTCATCCTAAGTTGAAAGTTGAATCCTCAAGAGGTACAGAAAACCCATACAACGAGGCACCGAGCAGATCACGAGCGATCAAAACCCCTAAAGCCCCTAAGTGTAGTGAAAGGATTATCAAATTTTACCACTTTAAGTTGAATTGGGGACATGAGAGGAGGGCTTACAATTTGACGAGGAGATCAACGAGCTGGTCTTTTCTGAGGGGATCAAGAAGGAAGCGGATCTGAGAGGCCGAATCGAGATCAGAAACGCCTCCATTGATGGAATCTTCTTCGAACTTTCGTTTCTTCGATTCCTCCATCGTCGCCGCTCTCCTCCCCCCGCTGCTCTTCGTAGTGGCGGAGACGGCGGCGTTGGGGGATTCAACGCGACTTCCGTCCGCGGGCGGATATCCGCGCACGAGCGAACGACCCACGTAGGTCTTCGACGCGGGTGCGAGATGGCCCCACCACGTGTCTGTGCTTCTGAGAGCACGAACACAAAATAGTATTCTCTGTAGTCCGAGCCAAATTCCAGAATCTTGAGCACTTGTCGGGCTTAATCTACAAGTCCTAATCGGGCTAGGGCAGCCTGCGATCCGGTCCAACTTGGCTTGATTACAATTTGGTCAGATCGCGTCGAGCACGATTTAATCGAGTTTAGATTGTGTTGTGTAAGGCTTGACTTGATCGTCAGATATTTGCTAAGATGTAAAGTGGCAATAGACGAGAAGTCTTAATAAGTTGGATTAATCAAATGCTAAACGTATAAGAAGTCTCAAATATAAGTTCTCTTGAAATATCGATTGAGCCCCGGGGCTATGGTGCAGCGGTAACAGTGTTTAGTTGTTTACCAGGCACCCACGGTTTGATTCCCAGCTACGGTACATTTTGCAGGAATTTTTCCTCCAAATGGAAATCGCAACTAAGGGAGGGCTTCTGAGCCGCGCGAGCGCTTCCCGATTGTGATAGTTTACGAGTGATCTGTATTTTAGACGTTGAGTAGATCTTTTACTTAGGTATCGATTCAAATAGATGTTCAAGTGGTGGGTGGTGGTAAAAAGTGATTCGTTCGTTGTCCTCGTTAATCCGTTTCTAGACCAACACGGAGGAGATAAATTACGGATGACTACTAGCCATTAGTGTAAATAGTTAAAGCATGAGGAAGGTATATACTCGGACGTTAGGGGTGTAAAAATGAACCCGACCTGACGACGCAACCCGAGTCGACCCGAAAAACATCAGGTTCGGGTTAGAAATTTTTGAGTTCAAGTCGGGTTCAGATTGGAGGGTTTTGGGTTGAAAATTTTTGAATTGGATTCGGGTCGGGTTAGGTCGGGTTCGAGTTGGCTCATATTTAGGGGTTAGTTGATTTTTTTAGGATTAAATCAAATTTTATTTTGAAAATTAAGATATTTTTATGTATATTAATATCAATATTAGCATAATAGTGATAAATTATTGAGATAAAAGTGAAAAATTAATGAAAAATAGTCAAAAAAATTATTTTAAATTGAGTTATATGGGTTGTCCAGGTCTGATTCGGGTTGGTTGGGCTAGTCGAGTTAGAGTTAAGGGATTTCAGGTTCGAATCGGATTCAAGTTGGGAGTGAAATTTTTTTTCCAAACCCAATCCAAACCCGATCCGACTCATCCGAATTGATACCCCTATCGGACGCGTCGAGTTTCCACCTCAAAACTTCATGTAATAATCTTTCATATCTTAACCATCACCTCATCCTGAGGGGACACAAAATAGATGTTCAAGATTATATATATATAATTGATAACTTAATCAAATGATGCAATCGATTAACTAATTGACTATCTACGGAGTTGATTCAATATAGTTTGGTAGCAAAGAGAATGCTTCTCCATATTTTTATTTTTTTGTTTTTAATTGGTATCATACACCTAATTTATATCGATTAATCTTAAGATGATTAATTCAATTCTATAAAAAAATTTTATTAACCACCAAAATATATTAAAAGTTACTTATAGCAGGTGTCTCATCAACCAACATTCTTAGATTAACAGTTCATTAAAAAAATTATCTATTAATTCATATTATTAGAGAAAAAATAATATTATTCATCCTAAACTGCTCGGTATAACGAATATTTTATACGATCTTTTATAAGAGAAAATTAGGCATCCAATAAAAATTGATGTTAAAACAGTAAACATAATTCGTATTATTCAATTGCTGTAAAGTTGTATTCAACTAGATAGAGTAATTGTGAATAAAAATACGTCATTATGATATCAATTGATTGATGTTTATTTAACAGTCAACTTATATTCTATTCCAACCAATAGCGTGTTTTTATTTGAAAAGACGTCAACTGAATAATTGATCGAAATAATTCAATCGATTAACAAATCAACCGCCGCCTTATTTAATTAATTGATTAAAGCAAGCGAAGTCCCTTCGGACCAATATAATAGTTAATGCATAGAACATTATTACATAAAATTTTGAGATAAAAATTTAGTACGTTCGAGCAAATATTTCTCTATACTTTAACCATTTATATTAATGACTAATAATCATGGGAGACGGATTAACGGAAGCAGTAAAATAAGATAATCATCTTTTGCCACATAATTGATTAAAGTAAACTCACGTGGTTCTAGACATAATTTATAGAATTCAATCGTGATCCTATATAGAATTATAGAATTGATTTAGATCAAGATTGAATCGATAGGATCTAATCAGTTATGGTCAGATAGATAGGATCGGATATTAATTCCGTTATTTCAAACACAAATTTTAAAAATAATCTAACTAAATTAAATTAAAATTAAACTAAACTAAATTCAAACTGAATTAAATTAAATCTAAATTAAATTTAAACTGAATTAAATTTAAATTAAACTTAAATTTAATTAAATTTAAACTAACTTAACTTTAAACTAAAACTAAACTAAACTAAACTAATTTAAACTAACATAAATTACTTAATTTAAACTGTATTAAATTAAAAATAACTTAAAATTAAACTTTAACTAACTTAAATTAAACTAAAACTAAATTTAACTAAACTCAAACTACCTTAACTTAAAAACCAACCATAACTTAACTTAAAATTAAAATCAAACTAACTCTTAATTCCTACTTTTTGTGTAGGAATCTGATTAGATTCTAGATAGTAGTTGTTCCAGACATATGACTGGAGATCACACCAAATTCACAAAAATCAAGAGTTTAGGATTGGTTGACTTTGGAAACAACAACAAATTTAAGGCAATTAGTTCAGGTAACCTTAAACTTGAATCAAATTTCATTATTCGAAAAGTATTGCTTCTTAGAAACTTTGATTTCAATATACTGAGTATTAGTCAGTTATGTGATGTTGAATATAAAATTAAGTTTCCATCCTCTGAGTGTGTAATAAACCATACAAAAGACTCTAACATAAAACTTAAGAGTTTTAGGCATAACAACATTTATACAATAGAGCTACCACAACCCTTAATCAAGTGTCACTTGACACAACAAGAAGAAACTTAATTGTGGCATAGGAGACTATCTCACACCCATTTTAGAAACTTAACAAAACTCACTAGACTGGTTAAAGGACTACCAAAAATACATAACTTAGTGAATAATTTTTTTAAATTCTTGTCAACAAGGAAAGCAAACTAAATCACAAACAAATTGACCAACCAAAATTGAACCAACAATACACTTGAACTTCTACATGTAGATCTATTTGATTCACACAAAATTAAGTCTATAAATGGAAGCTTATACTGTTTAGTAATAATAGATTACTACTATAGGTTTACTTGAGTAAAATTCTTAAAACATAGAGATGAAACATTTAAAATGTTCAAGAATTTTACTAAACAAGTAGAAAATGAAACGAGTTTGAAAATTAAAAGATTAGAAGTGACAACGGAGGAGAATTTAAAAACCATAGGTTTAACAAATTTTGTTTAGAAAATGGATATCATCGAGAATTCTCATTTCCCAAAACACAAAATAGTATAGTAGAAAGGAAAAATCGCACACTTCAAGAAGCCACTAAAACAATGTTAAATGAATTCAACTTGCCCAATTATTTTAATACTTTAAAATATTTAATGTACAAATATTAAACACACGTGAACACTTAGGAAAATTTACTTCTAAAACCGAAAATGGAATCTTTTTAGGATACTCATTAAATAGTAGAGCCTATAAAGTTTATAATAACAATACATTACGCATAAAAGAAAGGACAAATGTAACATTTGATGAAAACTCTAACGCTAAAAATGTCAATTATAATCTAAATCAACGAATAATATTGTTTAATTCCCCTAGCAATGATCCATGGAGAGCTAACGAAACCTAATTATTAATCAAGAAGAAGAAGAACAAACACTACAAGAAAACAACATTCAAACAACAAGTAACACAAACCCAATCAATATACAAACAATAAGAAGTAACACAAATCACCCAATTGAATAGGTATTAGGAGACCCAAATCTAAGGGTTCAAACTAGGTCATCTCTAAGAAACATAAGTCAAATCACACTAATATCTAAAATTGAACCAAAAACTATAGACGAGGCTCTACCCTATCCAAATTGGGTTATAGCCATGCAAGAAGAGCTTGCCCGGTTCGATCGTAACACTTAGTTCTACCACCTAAAAAAAATCAATAATAGACACCAAATGGATCTTTAGAAATAAGTTAAATGATCAAGGTAAAATTATAAGAAATAAAACTAGATTAGTGGCTAAGGGGTTTAGTCAAGTAGAAGGATTAGACTACAATGAAACCTATGTCTCAGTAGCTAGACTTGAATCTATAATAATGTTGTTAGCCTATGTAGCATATAAAGAGTTCAAGCTCTACCAAATAGATGTTAAATCTGTATTTCTAAATGGACTAATCAAAGAAGAAGTAGGTAAGTCAACCTCCGGGGTTTGAAGACATAAACTTTCCAAACCATGTCTTTAGACTTAACAAGGTGTTATACAGTCTTAAACAAGTTCCTAGGGCTTTGGTACGAAAGACTATCGACATTTCTAATATCAAAAGGATTTAAACAAGGATTAATTAATTCAATCCTCTTCCTAAAGACCTTTGAAATAGAAATTTTTATAGCTTAAGTATATGTCTCAACTAACTTAGAATTTTTAAAAGAATTTATAACTTGAATGGAAAATGAATTCAAAATGAGTCTAGTAGGTAAGGTAACATTTTTTTTAGGTTTACAAATAAACAAATTAAAGATGAAAATTACGTTCATCAATAGAAATATACAAAATAACTAGTTAAAAAATTTGGGATGGAAGATACCAAAGAAATCAACACATCAATGGCAACAAATACCATTTTAGATAGTGACCCAAATGGAAAACCTGTTGACTTAAAATATTATAGAAGTATCATAGAAAGCCTACTTTATCTAACTGCAAGCTGACCTGATATTTTGGTTGCACTAAGTATATGGGCAAGATATCAAACTTGCACAAAAGAGTCTCATTTGACAAGTGTCAAGAGAATCTTCATGTACCTAAAAGGCACAATCAACGTAGGCATGTGGTATCCTAGATAACCGACTTTGAACTCTTAGGATTTTCTAACTCAGATTATGTCGGTTGTAAGCTAGACAGAAAAATCACAAGTGGTGGCTGCCAACTATTGAGATCATAATTAGTTAGCTGGTTTAGTAGAAAGCAACATTGTGTTGCTTTATCTACGACTGAAGCAGAGTACATAACTATGGAAGAATGTGTTATACAACTTTTATGGATGATGCACACTTTAAAAGACTTCAATCTAGACTATAAAAATGTTAAAAGTTTTATCGACAACATAAGTTCAATCAATCTAACAAAAAATCCAGTACACCATTCAAGACCTTAACACATAGAAATAAAATATCATTTTATTAGAGATCACGTAGCTAAAGGAGAAATTGAACTCAACTATGTTGAGTCTAAATCAAATTTGGTAGACATTTTCACAAAACCACTGCCTGAATTCGAATTTAGTCAATTACGACGAGAGCTAGGCATGTGTGTTATAGAATATATTCTTTTGTTTCAAACTTTACATTTTTCAAAACTATATATCTTTAAAATGTAATCCCAAATTGATTTGAATTTAGCCTAGAGCAGTACCTTAGTATTCATGATCCCATATATTTATAAGCCTTGGCATCTCAGTAACACCTAGGATATACCTGATTAAAAACATTGATTGGTGTGAGACGTATAGGGTCTCCCTAGGTTCAGATGTAGATCTAGTGCATCACATTGAACCAAAAGGGGTTTTGTTTAATTAATATTGACCACACTATGACTAACTTCTTTAAAACTTAATGATCATTCATATCATTTAAGGTTGAAAAGAAGGTAGACATTTTTAACATGTATTTTCCAAATATTATTTTTGAATAAATAATTTGAGAAATCAAATTTTCCGTCGATGGAACGTAATTTTCAATGCTCGAAAAACTTGGTAGGCTTAATACTACAAAATAAAGTTTTTCCGTCGACTAAAAAAAAAACTTATCAGTTGACGAAAAATTGCCAAATGGTAGCATTAATAAATGGTTTCAGTCGATGGAAAGACCGGGTTCCATCGACTGAACACAGACCAGACACGACGATTTAGACTATTTGTCGACTGAACATTCTTTTCAGTCGACGGATATTTGAAAAACTATCGGTATGACCGAGCCTATTAGTCGATTGAACACCATTTTCAATCGGCAGATAACTCATAGATACAGTGGAAACTTTTAATGGATCCGTTGACTGAACAATATTTTCAGTCGCGGAAATCTCACAGCTATGCAAAAGTCATAGCTTTTAATGGATCCGTCGATGGAACAATAATTTCCGTCAACGAATCAATCCCTATAAATTTAGTCCACGCCGAGATCAGCAAAGCATCCCTTTTTCAATCCTCCTTCATTCATCCTACACGTCCAAGATCCATTGCAATCATTCTCTACGGAATCTTTGACTCTATCCTAACTGCCAAAATGCCTCAGTAACCACTTTCTAACCTGTCTCCTTTAATTATACAATGTTATTTATGCAATTTATCTACTTTGTAGACAAAAAAATCCATAAGATCACTCAAATGCAAGCCAGTTCCTCTAATGCCAGCGAAGAATTAAGGTTTCGTACCGAGGAACTACATCGTTCCTTTATGTTAAAGAATTTTTGTCTAGTCGGTATTAGATATCTGGATATTCCCTTTTATACCGAACACTATCCTGAAGTGATTGATATAATTCATCACTATCAACTTCAATCCCTAGTGACTTGTAGATTTTATGTTAACCTTGAATATGTATCTCATTTCTATCATAACTCGCTTGAAATTGATGAGTACAGTTTTAAAACTAGGGTTGGAGGTGTAGATATGGATGTCACTCTTGACTCTCTCCGACAGTTCTTGCATACTCGACCATCTAGTTATACATTCTAGTGATTTCCAAATTTTACCGACCCCTTATTTGAACCTTATTCGAACTTAACCCTTGACATGATATATACTGAATTTTTTGAGGGTCCTCATGTCTATCCCATACAATTCATCAACTTGAGTCCTACAGATAATGCTTTTTATAAAGCGGTCGTCTCTTGAATTCTTCCATTAGGGTCTAAGGACCAGTCTATTATCCGCCTAGTTCATTTATTTCTCATATATGAACTTATACATCAACTGGAGATAGACATAGTACTTGGGTCTTTAGAGCCATCATTCACTATTCCAGATATAGTTCATCTGTAATTGTTCATATGGTTTATGGTCATATTCTGACTGCATATTTTGGTGTTTTTAGTGTTAACACCGCTATAGGAGATATTACTATCTAGAAAGACTTTGATAAAGTATTCCTTAGACAGTTATCTTTAGTTGGCATTAGAGTGACTCTAGAGGGCTTAACCTTTAAAGCTCGACATCCACGAGCTCAACAATGTTAGAACGTGATGGTCCAGAATTGTCTCTTGTTCCTACGTGTTAGTGTGCAAGCGGAAACTTATACAATAAATTCAATGCTAACACACAAGACTTACTTGGTATCCACCTCTTGTCGAGGTGACTAATCCAAGGATCCACACGATGAGAGCTTCAATATGAACTTGCTTCTTCTCGGTGAAGCAAACCTCTCACAACTTCAAGGATCTTCCTCTTTTACAAATGAAGTGATTAGAGGAGGAAGATGAATGCTTTTGAGCTCAGAATATGGAGGAGAACATTAGCCCAAAACGTGGGCTAAGTTCCCCTTTATATAGAGGAGAGAGTGAAGCTGAAAAGCTTCACTCACTGCAGCAGGCGCCTGGTGTAAAGGACCAGGCGCCTGCTCCT
>JBAMIE010000103.1:4559030-4582701 GCA_037177295.1 Kaempferia parviflora
TTAGCTTATATATGTTTTCCCAACCCGCAGGCATAGGTGGGTCAACTCGCCGGCCGCCTAGGCCTAGGAGGATCAACCCGCTGCGGGCTTGGGTTGATAAAATTCTAACTCAACCCCTTAAATTGATTGCCGGGACCGGCCAACCCAATCGGCCCAACCTAAATTGACAGCTCTGTTCTTATGTTTCATGTTCTAAATTTTAGACTATTAGTTTTCCTATCATATTTGTTCTTATCCAACCTATGATGTGAGAACTCTTGCCTATTTAACACTACACCCAAATTCTCATGGAGATGTAACGGTCCTTGCCGATACGTTACTCTTGCATATTTAGCATTATACGAGTTCTGGAGATGTAACAGTCCTTGTCGAGAAGTTTGAGTCAGACCCTGCAACGCGTTCCTTCTGGGAACAACATGGCATTAGCACAATAGTTTAATGGATCCATTCATTGAATATTTGTCATAGTTTTGCTAGCTGGCAACCCAACACAATCCTCCTCCGGGCTTGGGACCGGCCATGACCTTGCACCTTCAACATCATCTCACCTTGTAATCTCATTTTATCATCTATTGGTGCTACATCTGACATTAATATTTTTAATCTTTTACTAACTGCATATCTTTGCATGATTATTTATGCCACAATTTATTTTTTTACGTGTTTCTTTTGTTGCGCAACCCTCCAATTTATAGTATGATGGACTATACCATAGTGTTATAAAATTTTCTTTTAGCCCAAGGTATTATTTTTTGATATTTCTTCATATTCCATATTACATACATAACTGAAATATCTTGTCTATTGAGTTACTTGTATGATATTTCTTTTCATCCATCTTATGTTGTAGTATACCATATATGGTATCATTAGGAATGGCTTTCCTCGTAAAGATTTAGAAGCATCAGAATCTCTGTGAGGAGTCTCAAGGTATAGAGCCATTAGAAGTAGAACATGGGTGAGAAGTGGAGGGAGGTGTAATTGGTGAAGAAGGAGATGATACATAGAGAGGGAACTAAGATGAGCCAGGGGAGGAGAGAAGGCGAGGAGGGAGTCAAGGCGGAGTTTGGGAGAGTGAAGAGAAAGAGGTTGGAGAGCAAGGTTTATGGATGAGAGGAAAGAGAGGGAAAAAGACAAGGATAGGAGTGGAACAGAAGAAGGTGGTAACGGGATGGAGGGATAGCTTGCTGCCCTTTGCCAATGACCAAAGAGGGTCATCTGTGATCCAACGTAGGGCTAGATGGCACATGGCATTTCCCATCAGATGGGTGTACCTAACAAAGCTCTGCATTTGTTTCAATTGTAGTAGGATGGGTTTGTTAAATGTCAAAAAGTTAGGTCAGATATGTAAATTTTATGTTGAGGTACAAAATTTTTTTTCAACTTACTAAAATCTGTCTAAAATACTTAATATTCTAATATAGTGATTGTGATTGTTGTGGGTGTTTTCCCAGGTAACATGTTTGAGTGATTTATGCTCTTTCAATTTAAAAGCTCAATGAAATTAATACATGTATATTAATTATGGGTTTTGTGATTTATTGAAGCTGGTACTTGCTAAAGAACATATCTGAGTTATACAAATTTCCTGTTTGTAGGATCTAAGGTTCTGATGTCCTTGTGCTATTGTGTAGGTGGTCATTTCACTTAGTATATGTAGCCTACAATTGGCACATTTGAAACACTACACTACTTGCTTTTGCCTAGTGATTTAGATTTTGGTTTCTTAGGTTGTTTTATTGCCTTCAGGATTCCCTTAAAACTTTTTGTCAATGGCATGTTCTTTTTGCCTTTTCTTATGTTCTCTGATATGTGGCAGACTATGATTTAATTTAGAAGCTCGTATACCTCCTTTAGCCCTCTGATATTATCTATCATATTACTCATGATTGTTATCATTTTTTTTCATGATTTCTTTATGCATCTGGTCTTTGTTGACTGGTTATTTCTGCATTCTCAGCTGAACAGAGTTGTCAATGAACCAAGGAGTGTAGGCGTTATTGGTGATAGAGGGTCTTTTTCTAGAGACAGTAAGTGATAGTTTGGTATTATTGCAAACTAATCCTAATGTGTTTGTTCTATCTCAGCGAAGAATTTAAGTTCTTGCTGGGGACTATATGTTTATCTTCTTTTGCATCTCACTCCTATGTAAAACATCTAGAAAGTAATATCTAAAGGTGCAAATGACATAAAAGAATGATATTACAATGGTAGGATCTGAAGACAAAAATGGCATGGATATTTCCAACCAAAATATTGCATTCTCTTCTTTGTTTTGTATTCTGTGCCTGATTGCCAACTTTTTTGGGATGTTTTGCTAGCAATGTTCGCTACTAAAACCCTTCGCATACTGAATTTTGTTTTTCATGCTATTATTAAGATATATGATCACAATTGGGTGCAGGAAATTTGATATATCAATTGAAAATTAAGTGGATCATAATAGTATGAACTTTCAGTTGAGAAGAATGAGATCATATATGAACTAAAGAGGGTACTTATTGAAGATCAAAATGTTAGGGAAGCCTAACACAATCCAAGATATCAAGGCCCTTAGGTAGGGGATACTTTGGTATACTGTGTACACGCCCAAAGGGAAGCATAAGCCACAATTGTTATGAAAGCGAGAAAGATAACTCTTATAATTACAGAAAAGAGAGATTATTTAACAAGTTATTCAATTCTCTACAAAAAAAAAAAAAAAAAAGTATGTTTGGAGATTAAAATATATAGTAAATCTATTTAAATGCAAGTCCAGGAGGTATTACAGTTGGAATCTGTGTACAGGGGATATTGAACTAACAAAGTCATTACTTGAGAGATAAGAAATTCCTGATGAAAGAGCAAAAGTGTTTCTAGTACCAATTTATTAAGAAAATAAAGTGATGAATAGTGTGCGTGACCATGAGAGATCCTGTGAAACTTTTGGAAAAGGTATTTAACAAAATAATAAGAGAGTATTAATAATTATATCAACGTGAGATTTTTATATGGACAAATATGCTAACACAGCAACATGTTAGTTACTAGGTGTATAACAAATGATTTTTTAAAAAAAAATATATTTGTGAGTTTACATCATGATATTAGATGAACTCATTTGCTGTATTAAAAATAGACCCCCTTGTTTCATGCTATCATCAGCTAATTTTCTGCTAATTGATGAGAGTGGAAATAGTATAAATTGGCCATTGAAATTGGGGAGATAAACTTTAAATTAAAAGGTGTATGTTTAAGTGTGACTATGCAAAACAAGCCAGGAAATATTTAACATCTATGCATACGAAATTTCTATAGTGAATTTTAGATATTTTGGATCTAATAGTCAACAAGGAGGTATTGATGCAGTATTATTAATAAGATACAAAATGTGTAGTCAAAATTTAGATAAGTTCTGGAATCTTTGTGTTATTGTCATGAGGTTAGAATGAAGCTTTATGAGGTCGTGATACTATCCAATATATTTCTTGGATTCGTGTGTATTGGAAATTTAGAAATCAACATGTTCGAAGAGTTAATAGTAGATATGATAATGTGTGAGAAGCTATTAGAAAAGGTAAAATGAAAAAAGTTCATTGACAGCTAGTCGATGAATAATTGATGCAGTTCCAATAATTGATGGACTGAGAGAAATAGGTTAAAACGAAATGAATATATTCAGTTTGTTAAAGGTGTAGGAGGTAGGAACCCAAAGAAAACTCTAGTTAACATAATTAAGTTATTTAAAGGATCTGAATACAACATTGATATAGCCTTACGTATATTCTTTTGGTAGCTTTATTTAACCACCTCTTAAGTCTTTTAAGTTAGATATGTAAAACTATCTTGTATTTCATGATTGGAGCAAATATAGGTATCATACAAGTGCAAGAAAGGTTCAATTTTAAAGTTATGTTGTTAAAAAATATGAGTAGCAGACCATTTGGTTCAACCATATGAAATTGTCATCAATATGCTATTGAAATCCTTTATATGTTTGTCTTGAAGCAAAATAGTCCCAACTCATTTCAAAGAATGGAATGAATACAAGAGCTGGGAAGCCCTTGAGATAAATTGTTCTGAAAGTAAATTCCTGATTCCAACAAATATTATTGGCTTGATCATTTAGAATTGGAGTTGACTACATATTCTTGCCATGTTGTTGAGGATAAATATCAATTACCAAAATCAGAGCGCAATTAAGTTTCATGGTTCTTGGGCCTTCCTCATCATTGACTAGTTTTCAGTAAGTCTAGTACTTGCATCTGTATGTTTGCCCTTTGGATTGTATGCAGCTGATTGTTAAGGAATCATATTCCCCCTGATGTAATTGTCATTAAACAATATCATGCCATAGTTGTTTTCTCCTCCAGCACAATTAAAAATAATCGCCAAAGGAAGCTGCTTGACTTACTTTTTCTTCAAAGAACAGAAGATAAATGTTTTATTTGACCATTTTCTACTTAACTGAATTTTCAAGTTTATAATCACTAACAAAAGTTCTACTGGGAAATCTTTATATGATCTTAATGTGCGAAGTTGAGATATTGCATATTGTTAATTGCTTCTGATCTTCTTAGGCATTCTCACACTGTTAACCCTACTAGTTCTGCAAAATGACTATATATATATATATATATATATATATATATATATTTTAACATCATTCTAGAAATTAATTCAAAAAGTTATGCCTACTCAGATTCTTCTAATGCGGACTGGATACAAGAAACTGATTTTCCAAGCTGGATTGATCACCAGATATTGGATGTTGAAGATGTTCAGGAGAACAAACGGTGGTCGTCACAGCCACTTGTTACTCCATCTCAGTTTGATGAACTAAAGCCGCTGTATCGTACATCTTCTCATCCACACCAACTGCAGCAGGTTCACTCTGTTGAATCCATCTCTGTCCCCAAGTCATCTTTCACTTCCTACCCTCCACCTGGGGGACAAAGTCTGCCTCTAACTCGCCATTCAAGTTTGCCATCCGTGGGTATAGCAGACCAGATATCTGCTCCACTGCCTTATTCTAGTTCTCTAAATCAGTTGGGAGGATTGCATCATGGGCTGCACTATAATCCGAGTATGCAGTTCAAACATCCTGGTGTCTCATCTACTAGCATGCCTAGAAATTACTTGCTCAATCATTCTGACCTCTTTGTAAGGGAGAATCACGGCCTGTTGCCTAATTTGTTTCCTCAACATTTACCTCCGCAAGGTGGTTTAATTTCACCACAGTTTTTGTCACAGCAACAACAGCAGATATTGCTCCAGCAATCTCTTGCCCATTTCTCCCAACTGCAACCTAACTTATTCAGCCGATATAATCACCCTCACATGATGAACAACTTTGAGTCAGCTAGTGGCATGCCTAATTTTAGAGACAATAGATCAAAATCATCTCACAGAGGGAAACACAATATGCGATTGTCTCAACAGTCAGAAACTGGCAGCTCAAAGAGTGATAGTGGCTTTCAATTCAGATCAAAGTACATGTCAGGCCAAGAAATAGAAAGCGTTTTGAAAATGCAGCATGCGGCAACACATATCACTGACCTTTACCATGATGATTATTACCATCAAGCTTGTCTTGCAAAAAAGTCATCTAATTTAAGACTTGAGCATCGGTTTTGTCCATCCGCAATAAAGGATCCTCCATCACGGTCACGTTCTAATAATGAATCCCATGCATATGTTCAGGTTGATGGACTTGGGAGAGTTCCATTATCTTCAGTTCGCAGGCCTCGCCCTCTCCTTGAGGTTGATATGCCATCTGCATCAGGTGATGATCAGAAATCCTCTATAAAGCCTCTTGAACAGGAGCCTATGTTGGCTGCGAGAATAGCAATTGAAGATTGTATTGGCCTTCTCCTGGATGTGGATGATATCGATCGAGTTCTACAGGCTAACCAACCACAGGATGGTGGGTTGCAACTGAAGCGGAGAAGGCAGGTTCTTCTTGATGTCATTGCTGCATCACTCCAGCTTGTTGATCCATTTGGTGCTGGTAAATCTGATAACTCAACAGCTTTCGCCCCAAAGGATGACCTTGTTTTCTTACGTATCGTTTCTCTTCCAAAAGGCAGAAAGCTCATATCACGCTATCTTAACCTTCTACTTCCTGGAAGCCATCCAACTAGAGTGGTCTGCATGGCCATTTTCAGCCACCTTAGGATTTTGTTTGGTGGTCTACCAAAGGATCCCAGTGCAGCAGAAACAACCATCAATCTGTCCAAGACTGTGTCTTCATGTGTGCGCAATATGGAACTTAGCGCACTTGGTGCTTGCCTAGCTGCAGTAGTTTGTTCATCTGAACAACCACCACTCCGTCCTATTGGAAGTTCAGCTGGTGATGGAGCCAGCATAATTATAAAGTGTGTTCTCGATAGAGCTACAGAACTTCTGATGGGCCCTCATGCTGCAAGCAACTACAAGTTTTCCAACCGAACCCTATGGCAGGCATCATTTGATGCTTTCTTTGGGCTTCTAACTACATATTGCCTGAGCAAATACGACAGTATAATGCAAATGCTGCTTGTGCAAGCAGCTGGTACTACAATTATAGGCCCTGAAGCAACCATCACTATTAGCAAAGAGATGCCTGTGGAGCTGTTACGTGCAAGTCTTCCTCACACCAAAGAACATCAGCGGAAGATAATGCTTGAGTTTGCCCAGAGGTCCATGCCTATTACTGATGCTGGTACTCATGGAAGTCAGAACAGGCCTGAAAATTCCGAGTCAGTTCCAGGATGATGCACCCATTGATAAAACGAATCATCTTTCGACATCACTGAGGTGATTTCATTTCTCTTCATTATGTTTGAATGCATGCACACCTGGTGGCACGTCATGCTTAAAATCACAGACAGGTTTCTGGCAAACCTAGATCATCTCTCTACTCTCATTTAGTCTTCCATGTTTGAATAGAATACTGCCGACATTCATGCAAGAACATTTGTAGAGTTGCAACTGGTTACATGTAGCTGTGAGTTGCAACTGTGGTTTCATCGAGGGAGCTTACTTTTAATTGTCTGCCTTGGTTCTCCATACAAATGTAATGGGGATAGAAGATGTACAGGATCGTTTATTGCCGTTCTTTCTTCGACTCCAAGAATCGCTAGGTTATGTCTCTTGTAGTTAGCATCCCTTATGTGCTTCGCCTTCCTTCATGGCTCATTTCCTTGTGGTTCTAGACTCTAATTATCATGCAAATTGTTGTCTGAATTGTACAATCTCTTCGCCATTGTAATTTAATGGATCAATTCAGCATATTGTTGTTTGCTATCCTGATATAAACTCTCTGCGTGGTTGTTTGATGAATTCTGGTAATAATAGTTACTCTCTTTGTCCAGGTTTAATTATTTTTGTACCTCAAGTGGCTGCTTACATTGTAAAATGGAAATTTGATGTACAGATTAGTTACAGAGAAAAATTGGACGAACTACAAGATACCAGTACTTGATTAGCTAACTAATTACTTTTGCACCTCAAATACTTGTTCAATTATTTTGTTTAGCTTGAGGATTATGATTTTTATAAGTGAGTTTTTGTTAGTTTTTTTAGTCTTTAATAGATGTCTGTAACTAGGCGATTAATGTAGGTTTTATGACAAAATAATTTGTCAGGTTTAATATCCGCCGAGTCAATAGGAAATTTCACTGGTTGAACTATCGTTGACCAGTTGATCGGTGATTCCAACTTCGGTTTGAATTCCAAGACATGGAGTTATTACAAAATCATAATTGGTAATTGCTACAATTAGCAATTCTGATTTTGTACAATTGTAGCAACTATGTTCTAGTAATGGAGCACTGTGTGAGGTTGTTAAGAGTGGCGGATTCTACCTTTTACTTTTGCTACAATAGTATTGGAGCACTAATATAATGTTGATTAGTATTAATTAGAAATAAATTGTGTATATTGTAGATACTATAATATAATGTTGATTTGTGTTACTAATATTGATTAGTATTAATCAGAAATAGAGTATTAGTATTAATCAGAAATAGAATATTTATATTACAAGAGTTATGAATTGTTGTTACTACAATATATTATTAATTAGTATTAATCAAAGATTCAAAGTCAAACACTCGAAAAAATTACTAGCTCATTCTTTTTTTATTTATCTTACGGTAATAAATATTAAATATTTATTATCTTTTCTTTTAAGCTCACTTGTATATATTTATAAAAGGTTTTATATAAGATTAATAGAGAACAATTTTTCACATTCTATTATTTCCTCGTTCCTCTATATGCCTTTTTTTTACAGGGTCTCCAATCAATTTGTATCTCGAAAGCTTATTTGTCTAATATGATAGATTCGACTTCTTCTTCATTAAACAAAGTCCGAGGAAATGTTGTTGACATTTCTAGGATCACCTTGGAATCGTTTTAGCCACCAAACATTTGAATGGTGACAATTATGACACTTGAAGTCGTTCAATAAGTATTGCTCTCAATGCTAAAAATAAAACGACTTTTATCGACGGAAGCATCAAGAAACCAGCATTAACTGTTGAAACTTTTCTCTGTGGAAAAGGTGCAATGACATGTATGGTTTTAGCATGGATACTCAATTCTATTGAATCTGATCTTACTAATAACGTGATATATGCTGAGTCAGCTACTGAAGTTTAGACTGATTTGAAAGAAAGATTCTTCCAAAAATAATTCCCCTAGAATATTTCAAATCGAGAGAAATATCGTCTCGCTACAACAAGGTTCTATGTCTATTGCAGTCCATTTCACTAAATCAAAAGATACGTGGGGTGGACTTTCTTCTTATAACGAACGAGAACAAAGAAGAAATGTAATGCAATTCCTTATCGACCTGAATAAATTTTATTCTACTATTTATAGTCAAATACTTCTTATGCAACCTCTTCCTACTATTAGAAGAGTGTATTCTATGATTTTAAATGAAGATAAACAAAGAGACTTGATTGTCTCCAAGGAGATTATGCTAGTAGACATATGTAAAATTCATTATGGAAATTATTCATCAAATAAAAATAAAACAAAGTTGTATTTGTAGCAACTGCAATGAGAATAATCATACCATTGATAGATGCTATCACTTGCATGATTTCCTCAAACTATAAGAAGAATAAAGGAAAGAAGGAATCTTTTACAAATAATTCTCGCTCAGAGACTCCAACCTTCATACATGAACAAAATCAACAACTCTTGGCTCTCTTAAACAATGGTAAAACTCCACCAAAGGTAAATGTTATAAGTTCAATCATTCCCTTTTGTTCTTCATGCTATATTAATTCAAAAATTTCTAGGAATTGGATTGTTGATAGTGGTGTCATTGATCATATGGTTTTATCATCTAAGTTATTACTAGACACAAAAATACCTTCATATTCATCTATTGGATTACCTAATGGAAATAATACTTCCATTTAATATGCAAAACTTAGTTATCGTAGACGTCCTTCGTGTTCTATCCTTTTGTATCAACTTATTATTTGTTAGTAAGATGACCAAATCTTTAAATTGCTCAATCATTTTTTTTCTTAATTTGTACATGACTTGCTAACAAAGAAGACGATTGGTTTGGGGAGGCAACATAATGGTCTTTATTACATTCCTTCTACACCATCATACTCATCTATTCCTAAAGTCAATCATGCATCGTCGCCAATAACAACTAGGTCATTCATCCATGCAACCTTTAAAGCATCTTGCACAATCGGTTAGTGAAATTTCTATTTGTCCAAATAAAGTTTTGTAATCTTTGTCCTTTAGCCAAGTAAATGAGATCACGTTTTGATATAAGTACCATTTCTACTAGTAAATCTTTTGAATGAATACATTGTGATATTTGGGAACTTTTTCTGGATACCTCCTATTCGATAGCTCATTATTTCTTAATCATTATGGATGAGTTTTTTAGGTACACATGGATTTTTCTTATATGTTATAAGTTTGAGACATAATCTTTGCTATTTTTTTTTTGCATTCGTTGAAACTCAATTTAATAACAAGGTCAAAAGATTTCGAGTAGATAGTGGGATGAGTTTTATTCAATGTAATTTCTTTTTCATATTTACCGGAGTTGATCTTAAATGAAATGTCCGTAGTAACTATAAAATTATAGTTATTTTATAGCTGCTACATTATAGTTTATTCGTATTAACTAGAATTGAAGTATTTATATTATAGCAGGTATAAATCTGTAGTTGTTATGAACTTATAGCTATCATAATAATGTTTTAAAAATAACAACCATTTTGAAAATAAAATAAAATGATGATCTTTGATAATAATAAAAAAAATCTCTCTAACAATTCGAATATAAAGAGCATCCGTTCGATTTTTGCTCAAATAATTTGATAACAAAATAAAAATTCAAAGTTTAAAGATTAAGTAGACGAACATTTTTAAAATCAGATTTTTTTAAGTTGGCGTCAGGATTTAATTTCTCCAATTCAGCCTCATAAAAAATTTTCACTCATCATTTTGATAAATTGAAAATTTTTAATGAAGGCTTATCTACATAGTCAATATTTTTAGATTCCATTTTCGCTTAATAAAAATTGCAGTTAAAATTTTAACCTTAAATTCTTTTTCATTAAAAGGTCTAACAATTAAACCACTGCCCGGAGTAAAATCATCCTTTGATAGTAAAGAGAAAATCGTCACCTAGATGATCCCTAATCTCCACTTTCCAAAAGAGAAGTAAATATCAAAATCTTCCCTTAGTAATAAAAACACATATAATATAAAAAGGTTGAAATAATGAGGCATTTAAGAACCTAGAATCGACGCAAATTATCATTCCTCACCGGGGAAGTACGGTTTTAGCTGTCAAAACATTTGCAATGGTTAAGCTTACCATATGAGATTTTAAGGTTGAATTTTGGTATGCTTGAGTATATATCTTCCTCGTATCTTAACCATTTACACTTATAATTAATAGTCATCCATGATTACCATCTCTGTGTTAGTTCTAAGACGCTGAAGACAAACAAATTCATCTAACAACCACGTAAAACCATCCTTGACACCATCGATAGGACCAGAACTTTACCTTCTTGAGGATATTTTTAGTAATTAGGATTCTTTGAGACTTTTTTTTTTCCAAACCATCCTTTGTCCTTCCCGGTGGGACGGAGAATTCGATGTGAGTTTCTTGCATCGATTCAATCGCCCTTTGTAGTTCCATTTATACCATTTCTTTATTCCTTAAATTGCTTACCTTCACATCAATTTGGTCCGTTTAATAATGATCAGACGAACGAAATATTTTTTAAAATTCCTACTATTATTAGAATAGAAAGGGTATTTAGGGAACTTGGGCTGTTTGGGGGCATAAAATTATCGTAGGGTTTAAAAAAAACACACACAAATCGGAGAGTACTCTTCTCGTTCCACCGATTGCCCAGCATCATCCTCAAGAATGTTGCAGAAATCGCTCGCCAATCCTCTGCTCTCGCCGATCCCAATCTGTCTCACGAAGCCTAGATCGAAGAATTCAGGCAATTTACGCGCTTTTGTTCGATCTGAGGCGGTAGGTGCTTCGAAGAGGGCCGAAGCGATGCCCGGCCCGGCGCCATCGAAGCTGTTCGAATCGCCGGCGGCCGTGGCCGCAGGGTCGTATCCGGGCGGAATGGGACCACACACTGGCCGTGATCCGACGGTAAAGAAGCCGGAGTGGCTCAGGCAGAGGGCGCCTCAAGGGGAGAAGTACAGGATGCTGCAGGAGTCGCTCTCAGAGTTGAAGCTGAACACGGTTTGCGTGGAGGCGCAGTGCCCCAACATTGGAGAGGTCAAAGTGGCTCCTTGATCAAAATTTTAGTATAAATAAATTTACGAGTTCTTGGTTTTTCTAGCATCAAAATTTCTGAACGTAAGGGAAAAGATCCATCTATGAAGCATTATTGATCTCTGTTTTTTCATCTAAATTATCATTCCTCATTGCCAACATGCTACAAGATTGGTACTGTAGATTATTTGAACTCCAGTTTGTCAACAAAAAAACCTCTGAATAATGTTGCTGATTCAGTGATTTTCATGCCAAATTAAAACCATTTCAAGGATTATAAGTGATCTTTTCTGGCCCCATGAGTTGGCGCAGTTACCTGCATGAGTATTTGCCACCGCTTCAGTAGTTCTTTAGGTCAATATCCAAAGGGTCACTGTGCTAAGCTAAATGCCCTCCGTGATTTACTTGTCTGTATCTTTTGCTCCAATAAGTGATCTTTTCTATTATTAAATGTTCATATTTAAATTTCCTGCCAAACTATAATCATTTCAAGGATTATAAAAATGCATAATCAAATATATTTCTGCCCATAACTAAAGTCCTAACGTTAGTTACCATTGGTGTTTTGGTTGCAGTGTTGGAATGGAGGGGGAGGAGCTGGTGGCGAAGTCGATGGTATTGCAACAGCCACAATTATGCTTCTAGGAGATACATGCACCCGTGGGTGTAGATTCTGTGCCGTTAAGACCAGCAGAAACCCAGCACCACCGGATCCCATGGAGCCTGAGAAGACAGCAAGGGCAATTGCTAATTGGGGGTAGGTGTTTCATTTCATAATGAGATTGTGGCAGTTTATATTGTGGCAGCGGTATGATATTGAGCTTCTATTTAAGTTTTTGTTATTAGAGTAGTTGTGTTATTAAGTCGATAATCAAGCGTAAAGTTTACACGTTCAACACTCCACTGGATATCGACTTTAATACTAACAGCTAAAGTTTGGCGGTGCAGTACATGGAAATAATGAAACTAAGTAGCAATTTATTTTTCACATAGAGAATTCAATAATAGCAATGAGTAAAGCATTGCTTTCTTGTGCTTTAGTTCAAGATATACATTTTTCTTAATTATAGTGATTCGATGTCATTAGCCAAAGAATGGTGTTCATTTCATAGTAAAAATATTTGACAGAGTGGACTACGTTGTGCTTACGAGTGTTGACCGTGATGACCTACCTGATGGTGGAAGTGGTCACTTTACTGAGACAGTAAAAGCTTTGAAGGTTTGTAGATTTTTCTCTTTGTACTCTAGTTTCCGTTTGTGCTTATGCTCCTGGATGCTAAGAATTCATGGTTTCTAAGAGTTGTTTGAATGTATTCCAGAAACTCAAACCTGAAATATTGGTGGAGTGTTTAACTTCTGATTTTCGAGGTGATCTGGAGGCTGTTTCATTGTTGGTTGATTCTGGCCTTGACGTATTTGCCCACAACATAGAAACTGTTAGGCGATTGCAAAGAATTGTCAGGGATCCTCGAGCAGGGTAAAAAGTACATGAAAGGCATAATTCAGTGTTTATTTCATTTGAAGTGTCTCTTTTGCATATATGTTCTAAGATATGGGCCCAGAGAATGAGCTTCATTTTAGTTGATATAACCGACAAACATAGAGAAAGTATGAGCTTCATTTTACCTTAAACCAACATACAAGACAAAGAATATATCTAGCCGAGATGCATTAATACCAGGTTTTAACATTCTTGGGCAGGTATGAGCAGAGTCTATCAGTCCTAAAGCATGCGAAGATACACAAGGAAGGGATGGTGACCAAGTCTTCCATCATGCTCGGTCTTGGTGAGTCAGATGAGGAGGTGAAGGAAACAATGGCTGATTTAAGGGCCATTGATGTCGATATTCTTACATTGGGCCAATACTTGCAGGTACGATATGATGCAACTTGAAACGGAAGCTGAGTTTTTTTGTTTTGTTGTTGTTTCACGTGTGAATTTCGAAACCATTTGCAGCCAACACCGTTACACTTGACAGTCAAAGAGTATGTGACCCCTCAGAAGTTTGTCTTCTGGAAAGAGTATGGAGAGTCTATCGGTTTCCGTTACGTTGCTAGTGGACCTCTGGTATGTGCAGTTATCTTCTGATGCAAAAAAATAAAACTTGTGTCTTTATTAGAAATTTTTGCACATGCTGCTAGATAAAAGCTTAGCTAAAGCAAATCTATTCCTATCGGAGAAAATTGTTTTATTTCCATATTTCATTTTTCCCGTTTTGCCATTAGAGTTTCAATTTCACCATCGAAATGCACTGCACCCTCTGTCGATGAGTGTAACAGAGGCGATCTAAATGCTGTTGCTTGCAGCGTGTGTACCCACAATTGGGACTAAATAAACTTTCTGGTGTGGAGCCTCCATCTCGATTAGGATATGCAAAATCCTGTGCATACCCCTGCTGTTTACTTTCTGCCCTGTTTTTAATCTTCAAATGCCAAAACCCTCAATGAAGTCCACTCCTTTCTACTGCTCCCTGTTGTCCCAACCACAATAATTCCATTCCGACAGCAGCTAGAAACCCCTCGAAGCAGCTGCCCTCCCAGTTCACACCTGAAAGCCTTCATGATAGTTTAGAACCATGGTTGAGAGTGGAGTGTTGGATCAGACTTGCCTTAACATGCCTGCAACTGCAAGGATTCAAAATCTCTGCTCGTCGCTATATATCAACACAAGGTTTCCTATATTCTCATCTACAGCGGCAGCACCTCACTGAGAAGCTTGTTGAATGCCAGGTCAAACCACAATCAGTCATTAGCACTTGCATGTGACTGCCTTTTGACCCTTCCATTCCTGTTAATGCACGCCTCAATGATGGCAAAACAATAAAGATTGAAACTAGGGGGGTCCGTTTTTATCATGTTAAGAGAAACATAGCTGTTTAATTCCTTTATCTTGTATCGTGTACCGTAATCAAACAATATGGTATTGTTCCAATTTATTTATTCAAAGTTGTGCCCTCATAAACGATATAACCAAGTTGTAATCTCATAAAGCAAGAAAACTGAGCCCCAAAAGTAGATTGTCGACCAATTTATAGTCTATTTTTGCAATACTGCAAAATTTTTCATTTTTCTGTTTGACCGCCCTTTTTTTATGGTACTTTTAGGTCCGGTCTTCTTACAGAGCGGGAGAGCTCTTTGTTCAGAAATTGGTGAAAGGTTCCATGACATCTGCTGAGAGAAGCGACACAAAATTGCACGAGAATAATGAATCTCCATCTGTAATTTTGTGAGGCTTTTCCTTCACCTGTTTGAGTTCCAGCTTCTTTTCAGCTATTCAATCTCTGGTTATGGTCCAATATAAACATTCCAAGAATGAAACAGATTAAACACAGCGAGTAAAGAAGGGATTGGAAGAGAACAAAAAGTGTATAAACAAATTAGATTATTCCAATGATCAACAGATGTAATTGTTGGTAGTTTGGAAAATGCAAATGTGATTTCAGCTTTTGGTAAATTCTGATTGGCTTTTATTTAGGACAAACATTTTAATGTTTTTACACACTTGATACAAATGATTAACAGACAGTTGTGTTCCTCGTTCAAATTCATATTTTTTGTTGATGGTGTATTTGGATAGTGATTGAAATAGAAGGAATATAAATAAGATAGATTTAAATAAAGCGGTATTGATTAATTTGATGAAATAGTAAGAGAGAGGAGGATAAGCTTCAATAACACTGAAGTCATCCTGGCTTTCACACATGAATACCAAGACACTTTGACCCTTTCTGGTCTCTTTGATACCCTTGCTCAAAAAATTTACCTAGTTAACTCATGCTGTTTGCTTGATAGAAAGGCGAACCTTCAAGTCAGCTAAACAAACCCACACAGCTACATCACCAGCCCATTGAGTTTGCCCATGCATCAAGGCCATCCGACCAGCCTTGCTCGTTCGATCCGCTCCAACGCAACGCTTCTTTTCTACCTGACTTGGCCATTAGACTGGTTGACCCAATCAACCTACAAGTTCAACGAAATCAATCCGTCCCACTCGATCAATTTTTCAAATTTGTGTATGCAACTATATATATATATATTTATATATAAACTATTATTTTATCATAAGAAAAAAATAATAAAACAACTATTCCTCCAACCAAACAGTACTAGCAGATTTACACAACTTCAAATCTGTGTGCTCCATAAATTGGCTCCCTTGTATATATGAAAATAATTCAGACCTTTAGAATATACAGAGGTTTGATGTAAATTCGCAAGTGAATAAAACGAACAAATGAAATAAATAAAATAATACCATAATTTCTTAGTTATGAAATATTATATTGGTTAATCCCTGTACCTCAATGAATCAAAATCCAGTATGGAAACAAATTGACTGGAATGCCCCAAGGAATGGCTTCCGTGCAATCTTGCCTGCAGGACCAACGGAAAAATAAGCTGGAATGCTAAAAAAAAATCATATGAAAAAATGAAACTGAAACTAAGGTTCATCAAAAAAAAAAAAATCATACATAACTAGTTACCAGGAAAAATGATTTTCTACAACAAGAAACAATCTGCCCTTTTTACCATATAAATCATGAAAAAGATCGCTTGCTAAACTGATTTAGGCGGCCTCCAAAGCACATTGCAATTTGCAGCCAGGACTCAACATTACATTGTCTCGAAATGTGCCAGAATCAAAGGCACAAATGATCTTACTTCCATGCTGTTGCTGCTACTGAACGAGAGATCTTGAAGTAGTGCCAATCAAAATAGTTGATGATTTCAGTTAACTTCCTCCCAGATTGTACTGTTTTAGAAAGAAACCAATTGATGATTGCCAGCCAGCTAGATATTTGCATTCATTAGATGCTTCTAATACTGTGTTACTGATCTAAGACCCATTACGTTTTCTTGAATTGTCACGATGGTGTCTTTTCACTCGCTCATAAAATGTGGAAAGATAGGAATCATCATCTAGGACGTCAGCATCTGGTGGAGCACCTTTCTTAGATGAATTACCACCATTAGTCCTTGTTTCCTCTTCGGTAAGTATACGTGGTTGTTTTTCTTTGGCACTCCCATGAAACATGGCTGGAGATACATCACCAACGCCATCAGTACTAACATTCGTAGACTGTATAATAGATGAATTTGCAGCAGTTTGTGCGCTCTTTGTCTTCACTGTACAACCCAGTTTTCCTTTTTCCATATTACAAAGTGTTGAAAGAGACAAATAGTCATTGCTGTCATTATACATGGTAGGTCTGTTAGCCTCTTCAGATTGTGTGTTGGTTTCCTGGCAAAGTTCACTGGAGAAAATATTTGATGCACCAAGCAAAAATAAAATAGAGCAGCAAATTAATCAGCCATTTTTTAAAAAAAATGAAAATTGGAATGGTACTTACTGAGAGTTCTTTTGACCGTCTTCAGCAGGCCCTTTTAAACTAACAAAAATATAACCAAGACAGTGAAAATTAATATTTGTATTGAAATAATAGAAATGTAGCTAGGTATTTCTATGAATTACCACCTTGTGCCCATACACATTGCAATCTGAATGTCACGTACAGCAGAAGTATCAACCCCAGATGCCAGTAAATTGTTGTCATCACTTACACGAGCTAGAGCACCTTGTGGCTTACTTCTAGTTGGTTTACCATTCCTTTTTTAAGTCAATGAATAATTTCAATAGAAGACAAAAGCAAAGATCTTTGAAAGCCTTACAGAAGTTAACCAATATTAATATTTATTTCTTTTATGGATAATTAACTAGTTATTCATGATAAAATCAAACAATTAGTAAAACAAATACTAAAGATTATATCATTCTAACCTTTTCCTTTTCTTGGTTGGCCAACTGACGGATTCTGGGATAGAAGAATTAGTATTAGCACCAAAAGTATGCACATCCGGAGGAACAAGTTCAGAAGTATTGGGCACGCCAAGTTCTACAACATTTTCCTCGCAAGATTTTTGTACTTGAGATATGTGGAGTAGATTCGTACTGTACAATACAAAGAGTTAAATATCAAAAAAAAATGCAGAAAACATACTTCAGAGAAATGGTCAACCAGTTCAGGGATCTCAATTTCCTCAATCTTTAAATTGGCACCCATATCAACATCACAATTAAATTATCTCTGCATGATCTATAAAATGACAAGTTGAAAAGTAGGAAAATATTATATGTTATTTTTTCAAAGACAAAGGTCAGCAGAACCTTGCTTTCCTGCTCCTTGTAATATTCCGATTGGAAGTGCTTTTCCTTCTAATATCAACCGAAGATTTGGTTATGCAATCTGTCAGACTCTCAATAACAGGTGATCTGGAGTTGATCCTCGATGTATATAGATTTTCACTGTAAAAGTAGAAAGTTTAGCAGAATGCCACAAGCAGCTTAAGGGATTGTAAACTGCAATAATTAAGTTAAGACAACCTTGCTTTCTTTCTTGTCCTTTTAATGTCCACACTAGAAGTAGTATTCAAGCATAAAACAAGAGGCGAGTCATTAGCAGCTGCATCGACTAAAGAATTAAATCTTTTATCTGCTGCTGAATTTGCTAGAGCAGGTACTTTGGAGTTGATAATTGAGGCCCTTTGATTTTCATCAGGAGCTGCCTCAACTGAAGGATTAGATGTGCGATCTGCTGTTGAATTTGCTAGAGCAGATACTTCGAAGTTGATATTTGAGGTCCTTGGATTTTCACTGAAATATAAAATGTTCAGAAGTACTTCAAAGTTCAAGGAAGAAAATCATTGTTCTAGTACAGCATTGCTGAGTATGCCAATCACATTACCTCAAACTTTTATCCATTGTCTTCTCAAGGCACATACCTTGCCCAGCACTCAAGCTTACAACACTTAAACTTTCTGCATTCTCTGGCAGTATATTGGCCGTTGTATTTCTCATACAATTTTCAGTTGCATTATCTTTACAGCGCCTTAAGGATTTAGATCTGGACTTTCTTGGTATATTATCCCTAGGACATTTAGCAAACAAAAAAATTACTGAAGAACAGAGGCCACATTATGGTAATTAACATCAGTGTTTTTAAAACCAGACTGGTTAGTTTAACTGGTTCAACTGGAAACCATTTGTCACTCAAGTCCCGTTTATAGGGAAACACAGGCAATGATAAATTCCAGGTTCAAAATTGCCTTTTAAATTGGGAGCTGGTAAAGATAAAAAGCAATTTGAATCATTGATCTGATGAATAGAGGGTTCCATTGGTTCATAAGTGATCACAGAGTCAATTCTTTTATGTTTCCTTTCCTGAGTTCAATATTATTTAGCTTGAGATTTTAAGATTTTTTTGAAAATAAATAATAATAATAATCTTGGCATAAATATATTTTACCTATTTAAGTTTATATTAAAAAAGTTGATATAGTATATTATTTATAGATTATTTTAATATGATTATATTTTTTAAATAAAATTTGATAATTTCAAATATCAAAATATAGATCTTTATGTTGCTTTTTCAAACTCTTTTTTATATTAATATTTTTAATTAATGTGCAGTGATTTCTTATAAATTTCTTTTAAATTGATAAATATATTTTACTATTATATAAGTTTATTTGTATATTTTATTATTTTTATGTGATATTTAGTAATTATAGAAATATTTATTAATGGGTCGACCTGTTCAACCAGTTCAATGGATTAACCCATTGATCCCCTAGCATCTGCAAATTGATCTTCTGCCCAGTTTTCAAAACATTAACTTACAATACCTGATTCTTTTATTGCTTGCCCAGTTAACCACTACATTTCTGGCACAATTAGGTTCTAAATATGGTTCAAGGATCAACTGGAACTAGGCCATCACCATACCTGTTTATTAAATTATCCTTTTCTGAGTTTCCTTTGACTTTTCTGGCCCTAGTTGTCAACTTCTTAGGTTGATCGTCCCTGTCAAATTTGCCACAAAAAAATATATATATTAAAATAGAACTTCATAACCTTATGGTATGAAGAGTTGTTTAAATACATGATTAAAGAGCAGAAGCGTGAACCGATTCAAAGATAACTGAAGTACTCTTTGTGGAGGTACCTAAGCTTTCTCTTCCTTACTTTTGGACCTGCAATTTTCTGAACCATAGTAGAACCAAGTACAGACGTAAAGTCCTTAGTACCAATTGTTGGTCGCTCTCTTTCTCGGCTTACAAAATTAGAAATAAGCGCACTCTTCTTTATCTGCGTTGCAGATTGAAGCATGATCAATTCTTCAGGGCAAAGAATCTTCCATCTCCTGCAGTGAGAGCTTGAAGTATTATATGTAAATAAAGGATTAAAATTAGGTAATCCAGACTACAAGAAGTCCTAAGTCAAAACATACAAACTACATGAACAGCAGAGTTTCTTAAGGGCAACTATAACATGTATGATGATCATACCTTCTGCATTGGTTGTCAGTGCGTGGAGGTATGCAAGTAGCAATTTTGGACCAACAGTTTCCATGAACTGCAACAGCATCTAAGAGCTTGGTATCCTCTTCTGCTGTCCAAGGCTGTAAATTCAAGGATGGATCCAAACAGTTAAGCCACCTGCCACAAGAGTAGAGCAACATCAAATGGCATACACTATATAAGGCATGAGCAAGTAAAGATCACCACAGTAATACCTTTCTCGACATTGTATCTGGGTCCGACCTGGTATAAACTGAGCAATCTTACCCCAATTTTTTGCCCCAAATAGCTTCACTGCTACTTTTAGCAGTTTATCCTCATCGACTGACCACCTGCCTACTTTCTTCCTTGCAGGGTTAAGGGTTCTGTACCACCTGTAGTATCATGGATATTACCAGATGAATACATACATGACTACAACAATAATCTGGAATAAACACTGTTTGGAATTTAATCAATAAATATATAGTCATCTCTAACAAAGTTGCATTGCCAAGAAGTTACTGGCATTTAAATGTTCCATCTCTAGCTCATCAACCATCTCTCCTACTATCTTTCTTCCTTAGTAACTAGACCTAAACGAGGGACTAAGTGAGAGGGAAGATTAGAGTGTGAAATTGCAAAATGGGAAGTACTAACAACTTAAGCTTCTAAATGGCATCCCAACTAATCAACAAAAAAGGCATGACAACCAAATTATAGTGCAGGATAAATAATATTGAAAACAACTTTGTATGATGGTAAGATCAGTTGCCAGGTAAATTTAAGAGACAAATTCAAAGAAAATTAAGAAATTCAAATTAAAGGTTAAGCTTACCGATTAGAACATTGATTACCCAAACGTCCTTCTAAGCAAGAAGCTACTATCTGCCAGTTATTTTCGCCATAGTTCTCTACAGCTGCACAAAGCTGTGCATCTTCTTCCTCGGTCCAGTCCTTGTTAAGAATATGAGGATTAAGACTCCGTTGGTAACGTACTAAGCATTGGAATGGTGTTCGATGTGTACCCAATGTGATTGAAATTTCTATCCAATTGTAAATGCCCCTTTCTTGTAAAATAAATAGAAGCTTCTTATCCTCCTCTGTTGTCCAGGGTTCATGATTGATCATAGAATCCTCACAGTTCAACCACCTGAAGAAAGGAAAATTTGGATGAGAAAGATTAAATTTACAGTTAAAAATGGCAAGGCAAGATGTGCCATGCCTTGAGCAAAAGTCTTCATAAGCAAGTTATCTAGTGTTCATTGGAATTATATCAATTCACATCAAATTTCAACCACAACTGATATAACCAACACCATAGCAAGACTGTGATTGTGTCAACCTTTTTCACCTTGTCTAGATAGATACAAAAATCAAGTTGAAAAATAAATTGGGCATTCTGCTAAAAGTGATTTAAATAAAAGTAACAATAGTGAACATTTTGCAATAGTTTAAAAAATTAATATCGCACGAAGTAGTCCAAAACAAAACAGCACAACTTAGCAAATAAGTCTACTTAACAAGTGATACACTTAATGCCATG
The DNA here is from genome assembly GCA_037177295.1 of Kaempferia parviflora. Lineage (NCBI taxonomy): Eukaryota > Viridiplantae > Streptophyta > Magnoliopsida > Zingiberales > Zingiberaceae > Kaempferia > Kaempferia parviflora. The sequence continues at coordinate 4,580,678 of JBAMIE010000103.1, forward strand.
AATAAAATATCTTAGGAATAGCTCATTTTTATCTGCCTAAAGTAGTTCAGAAATGTTACAGGTAAATAATGTTTCAGAAAATAACAAAATGGTAATATCAACTTACAATGTGATGTTTGATGTGATGATGCTAGAATATTTGGAGACAGGAAAAGAAACAAAATATCTCACTTTAGGAAATACTTTACCTTGCTTCACATTCTGCACCTGAACGCCTCAAGATATACATGGCAGCTAAACGATCCCAATTTACCATTGGTATAAATGACCTACTCATTTCAGGTGTGAATTCAAGATGACCTTGTGTCACTGCAGACATTAGATTTGAATCTGATGTGCACTCTCTGTCACTGCAAGTGAGATACAAATAAATGAATCTCAAGCTACGAAGGTTTTTTTTTTAACTAATTCAGGAATCCATTGACCACAGTCATATATAATTGAAAGAGTCCATAAGAACATAAAATAAAAAAAGACATACACCATAGAGCAAAAACATACCTTTCCATATTCATTGAGTTCAAAAGCAGCATCTCTTGATACTGTTGCTTTATTCCTTTTGCAAGATTGTCTTTCTCAATCTTTGACCATGGTCGTTTATTAAGTGAAACAGGGAATCTTTCAAGTACCATTCTATATGTAGAAACATGAGAGTTCTCATCTGGGCCAAAACATAAAGCAGGAACTTTCTTCAACATTGCCTGATAGCAACCAAGAAATTGTAAGCTAACAAAAATTTAGTTCAAATGAAATCTATGGTTACAGTAGTCAGAGACAGCAAAGCCAAGAGCGTCTAGGTTCTACATTATTCAACATTATCCGTGAAGATTGAACATAAGAATTTCATGTGCAAAACTAATACGACCAGAAACTAGTATATGGGAGTACCGACACAAAGATCAAAATCATTGAAGTTGTTTTATTTAGTTTTTGGTAAAAGAAACCAAGGAAAAGTCAAGATATGAGCTAAGCCACTAAACTAGTTTCATGTATTTTCAGCTAAGAGAATAAGATTAATCCAAACAAGGTTTGCATAATTATGAGATAATTAATATCACAGAAAAATACCTTTGAAGATCTGTCAGGCATGGGCTTCTTTGCAGATATTAATACGACACGAGGATCCTTTTTTTGACATGTACTCATCGTCACCTTCCTTTTGCATGCAGTCTGAAAGTCCATAAGACATTTAACTCGTTTTTTCAGTTCCTTATTTTTTTCAATATTTGCTTCAATTTCTATCAGCTTCCTCCTGATAAACTTTTGATACAATCTGTTCTTCTTGAGAGCAACAACAAAATTTTGAACAGCATTGGGGAACATTGAGGGCCCAAAACTCGAATTGCATGCTTCATAATCTACAGGTTGCAATTGAGTATCATTGTGCCCATGTTCTTTAAAGAACTCCATTGGCCTATTTGGAGTTTCTGGTCCAGAAATAACATCAATTGAAAATTTTTCAGCTTCTTCTAGAAATTTCTCAGGCTTTCCTTCTAAAGAATCTGAAACAAATTATTTAACAAATAAATCTTCTCAATACCGAAGTATGAAACATTTAAAAACCTCCAACAATGTTATAACAAAGACCAAAAAGACTTTAAACAGAGAAGATTATCAGAAAATTAACAAAAAACACAGAAGAAGCTTTTGTATTTATCAACCTAAAAAAAACAACCAAAAATAAGGTGGGCAGAAATTATTAAGCAAACAATCTAACAAAGATATTATGTCACCATAATACTGTAATGGCTACTAATCACTACAAATCACTGTGTAGAATTTAAGATTCAATAGGATTCCACATGCATCATGCCAAGACCAATGATATTAGATTAGAATATTTCAGTTTGTTGATCATTCGGGTAGCAATAAAGGGATCAAAGTATGGGACGATCAAACCTATAGATAATATAAACAAATGCACTTTTAATATATCATTACACATCAATAAGCTATAGTAGGTGTGGGGGGGGGGGGGGGGGGGGGGGGGGGGGGGGGGGGGGGGGGGGGGGGGGGGGGGGGGG
>JBAMIE010000103.1:4634535-4647870 GCA_037177295.1 Kaempferia parviflora
GAATAATCACTTTATCCTTCTGTTATGAACTATGAACTTGATTTTAGATTCCCAAGCAAAAGTTTGCAAGTTTAGTCTTGGTTATGATATGAACTATTTAACTTGATAATCATTTTGTTGATCTACTAGTGACTGAAATCATGCACCGTGGATTCTGTAGGAAAACAACCTTGTTTGGTTCATGAAAATTTCTACTTTCAGTTTGCAGTTTTCAGAAAATAAAAAGAACCATTAAAAAATAGAAAGAAAAAATGAATATTTATTGCATTAGTCATCTTTAATAATTTAAACCTGCCAAAAATATTAACGTTAAATATTTGTTTTACATATACTTTTTAGCTTTTAAATTTTATTTTTAAAAATAAAAGAGAAATTTCCTAAAAGAAAGGTTTCAATTTTGGCATCTAGAAGATAAGATTTGATTGATATGTTTAAATTGTGTACATGTATATTGTGACGTCCAAGAGGTAAATTTCAAGCCAAAATGCCAAGATATTTAAGGGAGGTTCCTTTAATACTAAGCATGTAAGAGGGACTCACTTAGCAATGTGGGATTGAAGGGAGGAAACTTTGCTCACTTTGACTACATAAAGCACCTTGGAATGCTTTGGCAAACACCTAACTATGGGACATTGTTGCCTAATGACACCTTGTTTCGTTACCATGGTTCCCATCCACCAACTACTTGTCTTTTATCTCAAACAAGATTACACGGTGTAATTTGGCACAGAGGTGAAGTGAACAAGGGGTGCAACAAAAATTGGGAAATCTATTTTTCTTGAAGTAAATATTAGAATTCTTTTGCTGTTTTTCTGTTAGATAGGAAAGATCTCAAGAGGCAATAAGGATTATACATTCGCAGTTAATGAAAATAATAGGAATTACAATCAGGCTGGTAATTTTTGGAATGACATTGCCACTTCACATTATACATGGCAGTGATGTGCTAACCGATAATTTAGTGGTCTGACCCTTCCCCAGGACCCCAATGGGACCCGCATTGGCGGGACCTTTGTGAACCGGGTTGTCCTTTACAAACAAGTATAGCAAAATAGGGCTGATGTTTCAGTCACATGATGGGCTGTTTTTGCTTCACTAAAAACATTTGAAGCACATCTTGGTCTTATGGATCTTGCTTGTTACTTGTTAGTTCCTGCATAATATTTCATTAATGTGGATGCTAGATTTACCTTATGCATGCACAGGTCATGTATGATTTTTTACCCTGCCAAATATGCTAAAACAATATATTTTGTTTCACGTTGGAGTTCTTTTACTTGACAATGAGCTGTTTTCTTGCTACGTTTTCTGACTGTTGTAGGAACCACTTATACTCAGCAATCCTATAAAGTTAGTGAATCATTTCCTTTTAAGTGGATCAATAAGAAGTGGAAAGAAGGATTTCATGTTACATCCATGACTACGGCAGGGAGTCGCTGGGGGGTAGTCATGTCAAGGAACTCTGGCTACTCTAACCAGGTATTATCAAATTTTGCCATAAGAAAATCCATGGTTATTCAAATATTACTGCTTTCTCAACTAAATACATTCCTCATATGCAAAATTGGTTATTTACCTAAAAGTCGCTTTCTGATTGGTATGTTAACTAGAAGAATACTTTGTCCTCTTATGTGCTGAGATGTAAAAGAGAATTGTGTTTTCCTTCCAATCTGTATGCATTTAATGCTGGTCTACTGCTTTTTGTTGTTATCATGCTTAATGTAAATAAAATTTCCTTTTAATGTGCTTTAACTCTCTTGTATGCAGTTAATATATATTCATTCATGGTCTATATATTGATCAAATTATTCTCAATGCCATTAATTTGAAATTGGAATTTGCTTAGTTTGTTTTTGCTAACTTTTGAAGGGGAGCCTTGGCCCAACTGTAAAGTTATTGCCTTGTGATCTAGAGGTCACGGGTTCGAATCCTGGAAACATCTTGCACAAAAGCAGGGTAAGACTACGTACAATGGATCCTTCCCCGGGACTCGCATGGCGGGAGCTTCGTGCACCGGGCTGTTTTTTTTTTTTTGGATAACTTTTAATTTCCTTACAAGTAATCTGGTGAAAGCATTTTGGTTATTGGCGGCTTTAACTTGCTGCATCTGAATTACTAGGAGCTGACCTATCTAGTTGGAGGTGTCAATACGTAATTGACTAAATCGACAAACACACATGTTGATATTTGCAAGTTGATTGTGCAACTGTCATATTTGCTTATGGATTTTCCCTTGTAATCAGGTCGTAGAATTGGATTTCCTTTATCCCAGTGAAGGTATCCATCAAAGATGGGAGAGTGGTTATAGAATAACTTCTACTGCGGCTACTCCTGATCAAGCCGCTTTGATTTTGAGCATACCAAAAAGGAAAATGATGGATGAGACACAGGAAACACTTCGAACTTCTTCCTTCCCAAGCAATCACGTGAAGGTGAATGCCCATCATGATCAAGTTTATATAATAACAAATCTAATTTCTATTATGAATTATTTGCTTTCGGGATACCTACAATTGCGGAGTCAATAGTAGCACTAAGCACATGCTTTCATTTGATGAATATTTTTGCACTCATCTACTTACATTTTTGATCCATGCTTCTTCAATTCTCACAATACTCGGTCTTAAACTCATGAACTCCCAACTCCCCTAAATACTATGCATTTGCTTTGTTTGATGTTGTACTCGGATATAATTTTGTAATTAGTCATTGCTTGTTTGTGCATTCAGATGGTTTAATATCCTAATCTAGTTATTTTGCCTGTAAAGGTAACTAATTTATTGTAGCTACAACTCACAATTGAAGAATTAGATATCAGGTTTCAGCCTTTAATTAGTCCGTCGTGTCGTTTCAGATGAATCTGCAATATGACAATTACTCCATCTGCTCCGAGAATTTTAGCTCCCATAATATGTTTTGAATTTTGATGTCATCTTGCCTGTATTGAGCACAACCTCTTGTGTGAGACCACAATGAAAGCCTCCCTTCAAATCTACTCTCTCTGGCTACTATTTAGACGGGGAATGATAAAAGAAGAGTCTGTAGATGTTTGTGATGGTTGGCAAGGACAACATGCTTCTTCTCCGGTGAACCCTACAACCAACCGTGCAGCAACAATTGTTGCCTTCCCTAATCTTCCTACTTCTTCTGCTGCATCTTATTCTCCTCCCTCGGTTGTTAGCGGTGCCAATGGTCAAGTCTCCTCCATCATCTCTTGTTAGTTTTTCTTTGCTCCCTCTCCACAATTGTTGCCAACTTGATATGAATGACCTGTGCTAACCTGTATCATTTGTCGACGTGTTCGCATTATTATGAAATCATTATGACCTGGAGTCAAAACTGGTTCTCCCATCAAGACGTTAAACAACCTTGCTGTCGTATTTGCTTACCCGAAGTTACATATACCCACCCATCGAGCAAAAGGATCATTCACGGAATCTCATTGTTAAAAATATGTGTATAGGTAGAAAATGTAGAACAACTTTGTATGGTGAAAGTGCACTCAGAAACAGTAAGACCATATCACGATACCATATTTTATCATTGACCCCTCTGAAGAAATTTGTTGTGCATTTAAAGTACTCTGCGTAACCAAACTAACCGTGCATTTTTTTACAGGAAAAATGGGCAAAAAATCTCTACATTGCTTCCGTATGCTTCGGTCGAACAGTGTGCTGATACTTGAGCTGGCCTACACTTCCAAGACTGAAAGGAAGCATATTGAAGTTGGTTCTAACTCAAAATAGTCTTCAGCGAAGTGCATCATATATGTTTTCTGGCGCCAATGTTCATCATGAGTTGAATCAAGAAATGAAAGTTTTAGAATTCGATTCCGGTAGTGGCCACAGATCCGAAAATACGAAACCTAAATGTTTTGTTGCCTCATCTGTAATGCAACTGAGAACAAAGGTCAGGCTTTCAGTCTATGTAGCACTTGTTCTCGCCCAAGTGAAATGGAAAGAAGAGCTATTTTGGTTTCTGTATTTTCAAGAACATTTTGTTGTTAATAATTAGTGTTGGATTACTATTTAAATATGATGTGAAGTTACTGGTTGCCATTTATGACAAGTCAACGAGTAGTGTATCATTGATATGAAATCAGATGTTGGTGTTGGGTGAGAATATGAAATCTTTGTAGGCATTTTCAATGTACTATGGGCATCTCCAATAGATAAATCTTTCAATAAGTTTTTTTTTGTAATTTTTAATATGGCACATCAATGCCAGAAATTTATTATTACATTTACAATAGTTAAACCTCTCAAATAATTTTTTTTTAATATGGCACATCAATGCCACATTAAGATTTTTATTATTTTAAAATGTCACACATCCTCAACGTCAACGAGGATGGCTTCGCGAGAGAAGTATCGGGGGAAGAAGACGTTCGGGAGGAGGAATGGGTATCCAATCGGGGAAGAAGGCGATCGGGAGGAGGAATGGGTATCTGAGTGTTCCCTCCTTATTTTCATTCCCTAGGATTCTCTTTTCTTTTTTTTTCTTTTCTTTTCCCTTCCCTAAACTCTAAACCCTAAACTCTCATTTCCTTTCTCTATCCGCACCTTGGAGTAAACAAGGCATCAGAAGACAGAGTTACAGATTTCAATTGATAAGGTCTTAATTTGAGCCCAATAACTAAATCATTCAACAGTTATCGGCCCAATTACAATTGAGCCCAGTTTTAAACGGTCGTTTTCTACCCTTTTCTCGTCGCCGATTTAAATTTCTGAACGGCAGCCCCCAAATAGTTTGCTCCCAACTCGGCAGCTCCTTCTCTACGATTTGGGATCATCAGATCACTCGATCGATCTCTCGATCGATCTCCCATTGCCCCCTCTCGATTCACCTTCATGTCGTCCGGAGAAGGGCTTTTGAGTTTCCTTGATGGTATTCTAGGGCGAGCCGGCTGTTTCTTCGGATGCATTCGGCCCAGAAATAATGTCGAAGGAACGAAGAATCTCAAGGTATGGAAGTTCCGATCTTGAGATTAATAGGTGTGTTCATCTTATTCTTTATTTTATGCACCGATCAATCCGTCAAGATGTTATTTGATGGATAAATCAGGAGCCTTCGGTGTCAAAACGGCAGCTTGGATCCTTTTTCATCAACGAAGGTGCGACCGGTTATCGAATCAGATTTAAACTCACAGAGTTTGTTGCTTGCTTGTTACTAATTTTTTGTAGAATTTCTCCCAATTTGTAGAGGCTGATTCTCTACCTGATGGAGTAGTTTGTCCAATCGCAAGCGACACCTTTGCAACTGATAGCTTATACAGAGAACTCAAGCGGGAGGTATTCCCGAATTTTTTTTCTTGTTTTTTGCCTGCTAAGTATGTTTTAAATTAGTTGTTCATGAAGCGTATTCACTTATATGAGTGATTGAATGCCGTTGATGAACTAAAATTCTAATTCCGTGTCATGTCTACATGTAATAATTGAAAATTGTACAGGTTGAGATTCTGAAAGCTTGTGGTGCTCTCCTACAAACTCCTGTAGAAATTCGAAAAGCTTCAGGGAAAGTAACATTGCAAGATCCTGATAAGCTTGAAGGCACATCTTCCAGTTACACTTTAAGGTTTTCTGGTATTTCTAAGAAGATTTTGTGGGATGAAAAGCATGAGATTTCGAGTATCCCACTACAGGTGCAAAAGAATGATGGTATTTCACATGAGAGGTAACTTTGATTTCAGTTGAATGAATATTAATTCCACAAAAAACTGTTTTTACTAGGACAAATATCTTACTTTTTTCATAATTTGTTTTACAGTAGCTGCCTATTGGACAATCAACAGAGTCCACAACACAATGACAGTCTTTTACCATCAGTTAATTCAAGAAGCTCAGTGCTTCTTGAAGGTGTACATGAATGTTGTACTGAATTGGTGGAAACTCATACTCCTGATACTTCTCCCTCTAAATATGAATCTCATCTCCAGTTATTTTCTTCTAAAGTTTCTCCTTTTGCAACTCCATTTAGAGTGACTGATGAGATGGAGACACCGGCAACTATTTACCCATCCAATCTGGAGCACATTAGAACAGGGAAGGGTCCCAGGATTAGGAATCAGTATGTGTATCCAGTTCCCAATGTGGAAAATCATTCACGGTGGAAAGTCTTGAATGAAGATTTCGCTGAACCATTTCAATCACATTACAGTTTCAATCCTGATGCTGGAGAGAAGGAACAACAAATGTCTGCATCACAGCCTGAGGGTTCTGAATTATCTCTCAGAACCAGATTCTCTTCTCCAAGAAGTGAAAAACAGAAAGATGAGGTAATCTATACAGATAAATATACTAGTGGAAAGATATTGAGCAGATTAGAAACACCTTCCAGTAACAGAGATATGAAACTAGTTAACCCACAGTACTCAGAAGTAGTGGCTAGCTTATCTCAATGGTTGAAACCTCCAATCACAAAGGATGACTCACACAATAAAATATCTTCCTCAACAAAGAGTTCTGATGATAGCAGGCCTATTCTAGGCATGGTTGCTGCACATTGGAAAGATGACGAGCCTGAACATACATTATATAAAAGGTGGGATGGAAATGGCATTCCAAACTCAACAAATAAGTACAAGGAGGTAATGTTAATGACTTCAGTTTACAACTATTGCTCAGAATTCGTTGATTATTTTCCTTTTGTTTCTGAGGATCTTTCCATGTTTCAGGATCAGAGAGTCAACTGGCATTCAACACCATTTGAAGAGAGACTAGAGAAGGCATTGTCTGATGAAAGCTTCGTATCACAAAGGTCTTCTACTGTTGGCTATAGCCCTGTAACTATGGTGCTTATGTTTCATACATCAGGGGCTGTGCAATTTCTTGTTTAGTTTTCGAAGACTAACTCATTCAGTCATCCATTGTTTCATTTGTCTCACTGTCTCTGCATCCTATCAAAAGCCTTCAGGATTGCTAAAACTCTTGGTTCAATCATTTTTTTTCCCAGTGAACTATAATCTTTATCAGTGGTTTTAAAAGTGGCTGCTTGTGTCGTGCCTGCCTAGGCAGATTATGAAGATGACTATATAGCGGCTGCATATGGCCATACATACTACATGCACAATTGAAAAAGAATTTGGTCGACTTGATTCAGTTTATACATAATATTATGTTATGTTTCATTTTTCTTTGGATTGTATGATTTGCACGATTTTTTAATGTGAAAATAAATTGAATGTATCGATGAATATTTATTATATGTACGTTGGTCATTTTCAATCTTTAAATTTTAAATGTTGGTTGCATCTCGCTTGATGCATATACGTCTATGCAATCGATCATGACATTTCGTCTGCAAACTTTAAGATGATTATGCTCCCAGAAATTATACAACATCTCATGCTTATTCATGTACATGCAAGTGTTACTAGGTTATCTTGCAATACAATAGAATACATCAAACTTATTCAAATGCATTGTGAATATTCTTCTTGTAAGTCAGCAGCAGAAACAAATTTTCTTTTATTTCTCCAATAATTCTTTTTGGCTAAACTCGATCTCATTGTTAATTCCCTATATTTTTTATGCTGCTGATGATTTGTTTCTTAATACTAGGAAACAAATTTATGGAAAGACAATGGAGTTGGGTGATGAAGATGATCTGAGTGACACAGCAGCATCTTAAAACAGACCCTGAAGGTTAATTTTTCTCACTTGGTGAAGGTAATAATAACTAACTAAATTAGTGAAAACTTTTAAGGTTGTTGTCAAAGTCATGCATTCAATCTCTGCCTTCATAAAATAGGGATTTCCTTCCATATATATTATCAAAAATTATAAATGAAAAAAGAAGCCACACTAGATGGATTTTAAAAGAATTTATTTTTCGTTTCTTCATTTTTTTTGGTGATCTTATGCTTTTGCTTACATCTTACAATTGATTTCTTTACCAACATTGCATTTTGGTAGTTGTTTGGATAAACAAAACAACACCTGCAGAACTGAGATTGTGTGTATGTCATCGAGACAATTGTATACTATCCTTATGTCTTAATCATCAATTACTAAACTGCAATGAGCATATGCAGTGTTATTGCTTATAAATATTTCTTAAATATCAGGATACTAATAGTGTATATACTTGGAGGAAAACAAAACGGGATAAATGAAATAGTTTAAATCAAATGTATTATAGGGAAAGGATGTTCTTTGTTTACCATCCACTGCCAATTTTAATTAATTAATGCAGTAGAACTTTGCATGTCCTTTAAAATTTATATCTACCATAATATATCCTTCTTGTTTTAAATATAAGATGTGTTAAATTTTCATATTTGGAATGTTAAAATGATGATATGCTGCTAAGGTGACATTATACAGCATCAACAAACAACTAGAATCCCACAAAGACAATCTTCTCTATAGATTAGATTTCTTCTTGAGTTTGATTAACCAAAAGATCCACTCTTAAATTTTCAAATTTTATTCAATGATATTTATGTTTTAAATAAAAATTATAGTTTCCTATATATGAAAATTTTGAATATTATGGCAGGTGTAATAAAATCAGCAAAAAATAAGATAAGATAAATTAAGTTTTAAATTTTTTTTGACATGGAATAGGAATTATAATTTATTATTAACATCAATAGTTTCATGGGGATACAATATAATTGATTATGCGAGTCACATAGGTTTAACGATCCGTAAAAACATGGATCATGCTTGGATTTGATAACTTAACTCACATTAACATGTTTAATAAACATGACTCTTGCTCACTTTAATACATTTGCACACTACATGTTTTCAATCATTTGAACATTAAACATGACCGGTTAGGCACGAAACATAATCCCTCTAAACATTTGTTTTTTTTTTTTCATTTTAGTTGATTTTTTTTTTAATACAAATTGTGTTACATGACCTATTTATATTTATGAGCAGTCAATTTACGTAAAGCAGTGTCAGTGTCACATTCAATCTATAGACTTTGCCTTGCTGGGGAGAAATAATGGCTGAGGGTATTTTGGTAAAAGTGCTATGAGTAGACCTTTTTTTAAAGGAAAATCCAAAAAAACAGTAGCATGGGAAACACCATTCTACAACAACGTCACCACAATTGCTTTTTAAATAATTTAATGCTCGTTTTCCACCTTCTAGAATTGCAATTTTCTCCTATCAACAAGAAATTTTTAATTTTAAGATAGAGCTTTGAAATTTTTTTCATATTTGTTCCAGTCAACTTGTGGAAACCAACCTTTTTTTTCTTATTATTTTCCACAGTGAAACATTAGGATTTATTTTATTACTTTGCATGACCATATCATGACACAAGCAGGATCCTGATGGGTAAAATATTAGGAAAATTTTCAAAATTTGACGAGTGAAATGGAATGCAAGAAATTTGCCCTAGTTTACCACTGATGATAAGTTTATTTGAATCTACTTGTATGTCAAAGGGTAAATTAGTCAACTTGGTCGAACTCAAACATGATCGATCCCAGCTATGCTTGACACGATCTAAATGCATATGCAATCTGATCGACTATTTTGGATAATGATATTGATATTAGTTATTGATTGTGTGCCTCATCAAATTTTTTTTACCAATAGAATGATCTAAGACATGATAAGAATAAACAGAATTGTAGATGATATATGGTGGAAAGCAACAAATGAAAACACTTGATTATTCTCGTTAATCATATGCTACTATGTGTGTTTATCAGAAAAGACCTTCAACATTAAGTAGAATTCTCTTTACAGTAATTATTATCCGAAGATTGCACATATATAAAAAACAATGTTTCATAATGTTTTTATTAGCAACTATATACAATAAGAGGCGACATTTTGATTAGTCAAGAACTCCACAATCCTTCCGAGTTCATCCCAATTTCCATCTTTTAAGTCGTAGTCATTGATGTTAGGGTTTACCTCTACCTTGGATTGAGGTGCTTCAATGTGAGTCTTCGTCGAAGAGTTCCATTGCCTTTGGTTTGCATTTATTTGGCGGTCATTCTCGTCACGATCATTGTGTTCAGTGTTGCTTTTCGTTGGATCTCCATGGGAATAGCTTGAAGGGATTAGGTAATTACATTCATTTTGACTAATTGATTCAAAGCTACAATTAGTTTTGGAACTAGAGTCCGGAGAGATAGTTTTGATGTTGTCTATCGCTCTCCAATTGTTTCTTTTATAAGACACATTCCTCTTGAAAATTCTACATATCGTCCAAACTTCCTGCATCAAGTCATAAACACAAACGGTTAACGATCATTATATGTGATGTCGAAGAGATCGTTGTGTAAATTAGAAAAAGGAGGGCATTAATCTCACCGCTTCTTGCGCAGTGACATCAGTATTAACATTGTCCTTGCAAGGATGACGGAATTCATGCATCATCCAGTCGGTCTTGGTTCCTTTGCCTGCGCTTCCCTTGTAGTAGACGAGAGACTTCTTTAGACCGATACAATCATCGGCATTGCTTGATGAATATATCGGTCTATCGATGCCAGTGGCCTTCCAAAACCCAGATCCAGTGACCCTATTAGGCCTTATGCTGTTCCTATATTTCCTACCCCTCAGGCAAAAGAAGTACCATTCTTTTTCTCCAGTAGATACAAATTCTAAAAGGTTTAAGTATTGCCATGTCAATAGTGAGTAAACATGTGGACATTTTATAAATTGAAAGGTGTAACTTGAAAATGAAGACTTAGAAAAACCACTAATTATCTCGTGATTTTTATTTACAATTAATTGTATGTTCTTATTTTTTTTCAATATTAGTTAATCACTTTGGAAATCTTGATATGTATTTTATGACTTTATTTTTCTTGTATTTTTTCTTTAATATATGAGCTTCGAACACAATTAACATAATTAGGTTTTGAAGAGCTAGAAAATCATATAGAAACCCAAAATAAAGTAAATGAAAAGCACAAAAGGATCTACGTTATTGAATATGTATATAAAATATGCATATATACGAAGAAATAAAATTAAGGATCTAGTTGAGCTTAATTACTTGGAAGCTCCCAAGGATCATGCTTGTAGATATTTATCTCCTTGATGATCTCTATGCTTAATCTCTTCCTCTCCACTTTCCTCCGCAAGTAAAACCCTACTAGCTCCTCATCGGTGGGGTGAAATCGGAATCCCGGGAGAATCACATCTTTTTCTTGATCCATATCTTGCAGCTCTTCTTCTTCTTCTCTCTTCTCAGCCTCTTCCTCCTCCATGATCGAGCACTTTTAAATCCCCGTAGCCCTCCCTTTTCTAACCTCTCAATGCACCTTTATGCCATTAAGCACATTGATTCTCTTACCTATGAATTGAATGTGAAGGCACAAGGAACACAAAATGCCATCAATGGTGGTAGCTCTATTTAATGGTTAAACCTTCAGTCAAGTCTTCAATTTTGACCTATCCCTCCCTTGTATTTCTTCCTTGTTGACTTCTCCCACCATGTCGAAACCCTCACTTTCTAAGATTTAATCCAATGAATCACGTCATCAAACCAACACTTCGATGAACAAAGTCTCTCTATATAACTAGAGGATCCTTCTAATTTAATCTCGTATAGAAGTCCCTTAATAATTGTGGGATGTGACTTTGGTTTAACTTCAACCATATGTGATTTCACTTAAAGTCCTTTATATTAACTATAAAGAGATAGAATTGTAGCATACTTTTCCATTGATGATATCTTTAATTTTCTTGTGATATTATTTTTATGCCCATAATTAATTCCTAGTTATAAGATCTCGTTCAAAGATCTTAATTGTCTCTTGGGGAATAAGTTATGGGGCATAAAGTCACCAACTCCCTTAAAATTTACATTAACAAATTCCTCCTTTTATTATTTTTTTTAAATAGACATTAATTTATGAGGAAAATGATATATAGGATGATTCATGAATACATATAAAATATATAGTTGAATGAGCAATTAAAAGGCATTTTATATTACATGGTAGAATTCCAAGTGGCGCTAAGAGAATTTTCTGTTTTCCTAATTTTTTTTTTTCTCATGACACGTGGAATAATATTTTATTTGTATGGGCGTGGAGATGTATGCATTTGAAGGAATTGATTTAAAAATTCAAAAAATGAAGAAAAAAAAAGTCATTTTTTTTTAGGTGTAATGGAGAATTTAGCTATGGGACGGAGAATCTAGTAGCAACTAGAAGCTGACAGTTGAACAAAATCTAAGGACCACATCCAACCAAACTAACTATTAAATTTAAGATATATTGTCATATTTATAATCAAGTTGTGAGGATGCAAAAAATACTCTAACGGCAAAAAAGTCTTAATTAACGATCGAATTAACGTGAAATTATAATTTTATCATTAAATTAGCATCTGAATATTATAATTAACGATAAAATTATAATTTCATTGTTAATTAACTACTGAAATAATATTTAGTCGCTAAATTAGGGACGGAACTAAAATTCTATCGCAATATTGACTGTTATTAATAAAAATTCATATTTAATCTGTTTAAATTAGTGATAAAAATAAATTTTCGTTGTTATTAATTTAGCAAGGAAAAATAACTCCATCAGCATTTTCGTGACTATTTTAGCAAAGGAATTTAATTCCCGTCGCAAAATAGCGATTTAGGGATTTCTAATTTTATTTTTCCTTATTTCACCGATATCTCTACTCTATCTTTGATCGCCGGCGTTGTCCTCTCCGGCACGTAGGTAACTTATTTCCTCTTCTTTCCTCTCCCCTTCCCATCGTTGGTCGCATGGCCATGCTCGACCTTGACCAAGTACCATGATCAAGCTCACGGATGCCGGAAAGCTTAGCCGTGCGAGCTTGGTCGGTTGCGGCCAAGCTCGCAGCCTCAACCCCTGGCCTTGAGTTTGTCCAACCTTAGCTTGGGTCGGTCACGAGCTTGACCACCACCTCGGTTTGGCCGATCGAGATCTCTCTTTAGATTTGAATTGATTTTTATTTTTATTTTTTATTTTTGTTATATAACTATTTTACTGTAACGATATAGTTTTATTATTAAAATATTTTTTATAATTAATAAATGAATGATTTTGATGATTATTATGCAATAATAAAATTGGTATTATGCTTGTTAAGGTAAAATATTAAAGTGTTTTTATATTAGTGAAATATAACTATCTTACTGTTTGATATGCTTGTTAAGGTATTTTAAAAAGTTGTAAACGAATATTTTTTTTAAAAAAAAAATTCATATATTGTTCTTGATTTTAATTATTTTAAAACTTAAAATATAAGATTAATTGTGAAATTACGTGAAATATAATCTAATGGATAAATTAGATATCCCAAAAGTGGTAAAATATTTAAGAAAATTCAGAATTATAATTTCAATAAAGATGAATATTCAAATAATGAA
>JBAMIE010000103.1:4688197-4698901 GCA_037177295.1 Kaempferia parviflora
ACCAAATGAGGTAATCAAATTTTGACCTATTCTTTAATGATAATATTGGGCAAAATACATGCAATGACAACTTTATAGAAGATGTAACTAGGGGCAGGCATGCGAGTGAACTCAAATATGCACTTAAGAGGGGGCCTAGGGGTGTTGAAATAATGCTCATGAATCATCCCAATGGACACTGGAAAATGAGTCATTGATCACCAAGTGTCCGATCAACTTTTGATCCACTTGGACTTTCTCATCAAGTATCTGGTCCTCCTTGACCAACTTGGAATTTTCTCTTGTCAAGCTTCCTGTTGGAATTTTTCTACCTAACCTCCAATTAGGACTAGCCACTCGACATACTTCTCACCCTTGCTTAACTTCTAGTTAGGATTTTCCTTACCCGACCTCCATTTAGGACTAGTCACTCGGTAGACTTCTCATTCTTGCCTAAGCTCTAGTTAGGACTTCCCTCTGCCTAGCCTCAGTTAGGACTTTTTGTTGCCTAACTTCCAGTTAGAGTTTTCCCTTGCCTAATCTCAGTTAAGACTTTTTGTTGCCTAACTTCCAGTTGAGACTTTCCCAGTTAAGTATCAGTCATTCTTTGACCTAATTGGCTTCTCTCTCACATATTGTCAATCATCGAAACTCAAGATCGAGTTAATCCGAGCTTAGTCAACTTGGTCAAGCTTGACCAAAAACAATTACACTAACACAAATAGCTAACATTCTTAAAGTTGTCATCCTTGCAATTTAATGATTTTATTGCATCTTATAAATTAGTTATGATATAAATTAAGATACTTCTTAATACACATGAACTAAAAAATTTCACAAATTCTCTAACTTACATATATTTGAAACCATACTATAAATTTGGCCTATAACCTTGTAGCTACCTCACTTGTACCCATTGATGGATTTTATAGATATAATTGTTCATACAAGCTGAGAAAGAATGTAATTTTAAGACAATTTAGATATCAAGTAAACAAATTAAATGGGGGATAAATGTTTGATTAGAGAAGTCAACTTACTTTATGTATGATTTGACCTTATTATAGTTTAAGAGTATGCATATTCTTACAACATAGTATTTTTATTGAGTTAACCATCCAGAAAGCGATGTACCCATTGGTTTACTAGGAAACTTGAAAATAAATAGCATCGATGGGTCTATCGACTAAGGAGTATTATTAGAATTTCTAGAACACTTACAATATTGTCTTGTTTTCACATTATCAGCAAATAATAGGAGTAGCAAGAATATGCTTCTACAACCAGATAAGCATTACATATTGACCCCTCAACTCTTGTTTTGTAACAAATATTAGTTTTTAATTTCCTTAAAAACTATTCGAATTGATACATCCATCTGTACTACTCAGGACCAACTATTTGTGCCTCCTTGTATAGTAAATGTACTGGTAGATATTCCATTGAATAAAAAAATGGGTGGAAATATATGCTCCAGCTTACATAGTATGAGAGGAATATCTGTTTATAGCTAAAGCATGTCATCTATCATAATACACCTCGTTGTCAAATCTCTAAAAAATAGACTTAATTCTATGAGTGATTGCTAAACATTTTAAGGAAGTAAGTCATGGAAAGTTACTGGAATAAGTCTTTGCATGAATACATGATAGTCTTGACTCTTCATTCCAAACATTTTTAACCTGTTTATATCCACGTGTTGAGCCATATTTGAGGCATACCCATCTAGAAATTTTATTTCTTTCAACCAACTATATAAATCTTGCTTACCATCTTTGTCCAATGTATAACAAACCTTTAGAAATTTATTAGTTGTTTCATTCTGATGCAACTCTAGTCAATTAACTAGTTCTTTTAATTCCTCATGTGATTTTACAGTGTGGGCATGCTAATTTATCAGTCACGCTCCATCCCGACAACATTGAGTATGCTGTAAAATCACTGATCGTTCATAATAATACAGCATGTCATTTAAAATTAGTTTTACTTGCAACACCATAAGTGACCGACCCTACATTCCATAATCTATTTAACTTAGCAATAAGAGGTTGTAAGAAAGCATCTATCTTCTCTTTGGGATTGGTTGAACTAGGAATAAGCAGAGTAAGGAACATAAATTATCTTTCATGCACATCCACGATGATAAATTATACGGTGTTAATATAACTAGCCAAGATAAATATTTCTGCATATAGTTGCTTATATAACAATCAATCTTCTCTACAGGCAAACATAAACCACAAATCAATTTCTTTGTACTATAGAAACTATCAGTCATTATGTTATCAGTAGGGAGCAACTCTGACATCAATATAATTGACATATATCATCGTAACATCTTTCTGAAAAAAGATTTCCTACTTTCATATTCAATAATCTTGCAGTAGCTGCTGTTGAGAATGACAAGAAGGAATGTCTTCCCGCACTTTTCTTTCACTAGCCTTTAACATTTCATATAGTTGCTGATATTTAGGTATTGATATTTCATCTATATGGAATAATCAACTACATTCATCACATGGTAAATCATTGATTTCATTGCAATATCATTAGTTTATGATTCTCCAACAACAGTTGTACCAAATGACGAACCACCAGAAAGTCTAATTGGTTCATACAAATAAGATTCTTCGTGATAGTACCAATTGTAGTAATTTGGCACACATTCACGGTATCCTCATCATGGAAGGCTCTATGTCTGCATTTAGAATGATTACACGAACACTTTAATTCGGCATCATTCATACATTCAGAATGACTATTAGCAACGTTCACAAACTCTTTAACTTTAACAATAAAATCATCTCTAATAAATTCATTTTCTAATCGATTGTACATCTAAACTTTGTTCATATACATTCTCACTTAATGAGAATACAATTTCATATAATTTGTTACAAAAATATATGGGCTACTAAAACTATTAAATTGAGAATTAAAATTATCTTAGATGTAAAGTAAATATACTAACACTAAAGTAATAAAATGAATATATCAAGTTATAAATCATATTTCTAACTTAACATACATCTAAATTCATTCATGTAAAATGCATATAATTACTATTTAATAAATTATACCTAAAAATGTGTAGTCCAACCGAAGAAGAGCAACAAATGCAATATACTAAAAAAAAGATAAAATTAATCATAAACAACGACAAGCTAGGATAAATTCATTCGTGCTGGCGCCTGGCACAGCTGTGTGCTTGCGGCGGGCACAACTGCCAACACGGCCAAGCACGTGAGGGGGCGGCCAACAACCACGTCCTGGCGATCGGCAGAGCTACCACACGGCCGGCATAGCCACCAGCACGGCCAAGCGTGTGCTGGCAGCCGACACACGACCGCCATAGCTGCCAACATGGACATGCGCGTGTTGGCGCGCAACCGGCACAGCCTCCAATAGAGTGCTGGTGTGTGCTAGCACTCTGCTGGTAGCCAGCGGCTGGCACAAGCGCTAGTCGCTGCTAGCGTCGGGAAGAGGGAGTGAGAGAGGGGGTGGAGAAAATCACCGGAGAATCATAAGAGAGAATCGCTGAAGGGGAGAATGAAGAACACACACGCGTAAAGGGCAATCGGGTTGTGCCCTAGTTTTTTAGGTGGGATTACCTATGGAACCCGGTTCTCGTCAGTAAACCCTATCTGGTATAACCAACGAGAACCGGGTTCTGTCGGCAATTATCGACGAGAACTGGATTCTACCGGTAATGGCTATTTGATTATCGACTGCACCATGTTTTCATTGGTGGTACCGTCGTTCAGTGGCGGACCCACTGGAGAGGCTGAGGGAGGCTTCAGCCTCCCCCAACATGGCTGCCACTCAGAGACGATATCAAAATTCCGAGGTGGACGCAAGGAACCGAGGAGGCTTCAGCCTCCCCAACTTGGCAGTCTCACGCCTCCCACGGGCCCACGGCACAGACGCCAGGCAGGCGACAGCAGCCAGCAAGCAAGTTCAGCGGTCGCCGACTGCCGCACATGCCAGTTGCCACAGCCCATTTGAAAATGCTTGCTGCCGCGGTGTCGTCTGCCGGTGACGGAGGAGTAATCAATATTTTCTTCATTTTCTTTGTTTTTTTTATTTTAGCATTTCACTTAAACAAAATTATAAAAAAATCAAACACAAACCAAAGCACGCCAAGTGGCAAGTGAGGGGTGGGTCACTGGGTTGTGTACTTGTGTGGCTTAAGACTTAAGTTAAACAAATAAAAAAATCTTCGTGCTTTTTCTTCGCAGAAGCAGAGAAGGCGGAAGTGGAAAGGTAAAAGGAAAACCCTAACTCTAACCCCAAACCTCCAACTCCTCTGACCTCTCCAGCCGGTAACCTTCCACCTCCATCTCCAGACTCCAGGCGACGGCGGCAGCAACGGACAACAACTCAGCGAGGCGGCAACAACACTCGGTCTCGACGCTCCAGTTCCTAAGTCCCCATTCTCCAACAAGGCAACACCCCATAAGGTTAGATTTACTATATGCTGAATGAAAAGACTTTAATTTTGACTTTTTATATATTTTTATCATTTTACGGTAGTTGATGTAAAATTTTAATTATTAAATATATATATTCGGCCATACAAAAAAAATACATGTGCAATTCAGCTTCCCCGATATTTTTTTTTCTCGTTCCGCCCCTGTTTACATCCACGTCTAATTGCTATTGGTACGAGTCTTTTTAGGCAGAGTCCAAAAATAAATCTATGAGGATTTAGATCCAAAGTGGATAATATCATACCATTATGAAGATATATGAATTATTTTGATCCTAACAAGCTTACCGTGAATTCATAATCCATTTAATGTTGCTACTTAAATCCAAATTCATTAAAGTGATCTAAAAGAAGTATTATTGGATTTGCTTTTGGGTGTGGATATATGTGTAGACCTATTTACCATAAACCCATTATCCATTATCATTAATGGGTTAATAACGGATAGTAGATATAAGACTATATAGCCATATAGGGTGTGCTCCCTACAGGGTTAAAAGGAATTTGACTATCCTTACTTTCCCATTCCGTGATGACACTTAACTCCAGTGGAAGATCACACTTTGACTTCGAAATTTGGGGATAATGCAAAAACGTTGTCTCTAAATTCAGGTATAGATTAATTACATTATAAGGTTTTCCTAATCTCTCTATAATTATTTTGATTTTTCCATGAGAAATTGAAAACAAAAAAATCCTGTATAAAAATTATTATCGTTTATTCTCCTACATCTAGAGCCTGAACCTTTCCTCTTCAGTTATCAGTTCAGGATCCTTAACATGTTCAGTTGGCTTCAATGACTCTTCCACCTTAGCTAATCTTCCCAGCACATACCTGAAAACTGAATTTACCAACGAAAAAAAAGAAAGCTTGGAAATAATTCGGCCAACGACAATAGGTCCTGTAAATTTATATATTGTTACTGATTGCCAAAGAATTACAAATGAAGGCACACTATTGGTTGGAAGGATGGATCAAAGCAGTTCTAGGTCAATTATGTAGCCAATGCCTAAAAAAAAAAAATGATTAACGTCTGGGTGACCAGCCCACCCTATAAAAGTTTTTCATTTGTCACCAAATAAATCGAGAAATATTAACGATGAACGACTCAGCAGTACATATATAATTTAACATATATATAGTTTAATAGTGTCAATTATTGATATTTAAAGGTTAGTACATGAGGAAGTTAATAATTATTAAACTTTTTCACCTTATACTACAATTAATTGAACATAGTTTAATAAAAGCCAGTACATATATAATTATTATGTCAAATTTTATTGAAATTTAGAAGCATTGATATAACTTAATTGCCACACAGAAATATTAATATTCTAGATTATTTATTTATTTATTTATTTATCTATCCATGCATCCACACGCAGTCTATAAGGAGATCACAGGCATCCATCAGGCAGTTCAGCAAGACGGGACGGCGACGCCGCAGGTGGTGAGCGTCTTCTTGCCGTTGCCGGAGTTGACGTACTGCTTCAAGTTGGGGTTCTTGCTGTACTGGCAAAAGCACGGCCTCTGTTCCTTCAGCTTAGCACAGCACGACGGCGACGGCTGCGCCCCCGACAGAACCGCCACTGAGCAGGGGATCAAATCAAGAGGGTTGCACGTCGCCGACTCCGACGGCCTCACGACGACGAGGCCCAGCACCAACGCGACGGCCAGCACTACCACGGCCCGCATCCTCATGTATGGGGAGAAGGTGCCGTAGTATTGCAGTATTTATAGGCGCGCAGGCGAGTGCTCTGTTATAGGTACGTGTTGGATGAGCAGAGCAACCATTAAATCTAATGGAGGTAATTAATGGTGAACACAGTCACATATTTAAATATATTGTACCTAAAATTTTAGAGGCACTAGCTAGTGATGCTTCAAGCTTTCGGAGGAGTCAATTGTGATAGATCAGAAGCAAGTGGGCGGACCATTGATGGTGCGTCGGTAGGTGGGAGGAGTTAAGAATTAGGGATCAGATCATGAACAAAATCTTCATATTTTGAAACACCGTACAAGAAGCAAACGATCGGGGAATGCTGCCTAATCGAATGTTTACAGATGTAGTAGTCATCTGAGTCTTCATTATGTTGACTCAATGCATGCTGTCTATCCAAGACGAGCAACGTTGACCATGCAGATCAATGACACGCCAAAACTATCCTCACATGGATGCAAATTACTTACTTTCACTTTTCTGATGATTTGGAGAAACCCACACACTTGAATCAGAATTACTAGTTGCATGTATTCAATGCCGGATTTGAGATTTTGAGGTATGGGACGAGTATAAAATTTGATGTCCTCGGAGTTTAATATCTAGGGAGGATCTGTCTATAATTTATTTGCTATCAAGAATAATATGTGCTACATGACGGATCATGGCAGCGATCACGTTTGTTACGTCCAGTTCCCACAATGCTTTAAGGGTATCAACCCCTCTGATTGATACGACAACCACAACACTGTCTTTTTCGACGAAAACATGCCCTCCCTAGACGGTCTCCAAGGCATCATGTACGTTGGCACCGGCTACGTCTTTCGCTACTACACGCTCTTCGAATTCAACCCCCCTCACGCCAATAAGTACATGAGACTCTACTTCTAGAACAAAAGTTCAACACTGTCGCCGCCTAGACCGCCCAGTTAGGGAGCTTGAACGATGAGGCATAGTCAGATGGCCTCATGGCCACACACTCAGACCTAATCGTGCCAATTAAATTTGGCAACTCCAAAATGTTCATCAATTTCATTGCAGTGGCCGAGTTTCAAGGCCACCCCTTGGCTAATCACCCAGGTATCAAGAACGATCACCCGCTCGGTACCTTGCTGGAGCCACGCCGAACCCTAGACGCAACCACCATCGTGGAGGTTGTGATCTCCGTCATCTCATACTGGTTGGTGCATCTATTGATGTAATTTCATCATCCACTTTCTATTGAATATTTCATTGAACAATTTGCGTAAAGGTATGATGAGGATAAATCAGAATGGGATCAGAGGAGAGAATTGGGTGGATCTACGGATCCGTAACAGAGGACGTGGTGACTGGCTATATGATGTATAATCGTGGCTGGTGGTCAATCTACTGTATCACGAAGCGCGACGCTTTCTGAGGAACAACGTCGATCAACCTCACCAACTGGTTACACTAAGTGTTGTGATGGGTGATTAGCTTCGTGGAGATCTTCTCGTGCAACAATATCCTCCTTGCTTCATCACCTTATAAATTTTATATCGCATCTCCTACCTTAATACTAATATTTACTTCTTCACTTACTTTTAAGATTTTAATGCTGTACTTTTCTCATTTGTTACACTAGAAGTCCGGCCTGCATGTATTATATTGCAATTGAGAAATGTCTACCTACGTGACCAACAGTGGCTGCTGCTGACCCAGTTTTAAACTGAAATTTGGTGGGTCCCACACCAGATCTAGGGCAGAGAAAGAGATGTCCCTGTATGCCTCTGGTCAAAAGTTCTTAGCAGCCATTCCTACGCAATTCAACCTCCTGCATCGCTTAGAAAAATGATCACTTACGTAGAGACTCGGACGACGGCTTAGCTTATAGATTTGAACATTAATTAACAAGCAAGACACTGTGTGTGTATATATATATCTATAGCCGAAGACAAAATTTCTAATCAGCAGCTCTTCGACTCAATCGCCTCAACCAGAGTAAGTGTCAATCTTCAACACGACCATTCTACAGATCGAGACAAGTACAGGAAACCGTGGAAACTGGCACTGAAACGGATTGCTACCGGTCCTGCAACTACTTCCTTCATTATATAGCTCCTCGTGTCCTTGAATAGTCTTGTCATTAATCCGACACTCAATATCTAACTTGCAGTGTTTTGTTTAGGCCAATCGAGGCGTACTTTTCATCTCCAAAATGAACAGCAGTTGTAGACTTGTGGACTCTCCATCTCCCCCACGTAAAGCAGTAACCTCCCTAACAAAGATTTGACAAAGAGGAGGAATGATTTAACTTTTAAGAAAGATAAGGACAAGTCACCCCAACCAATCATGCTCGATCCCGTGGATTACAGCATTGATTAACCATTAATTATAAACATCATCCATCTCTATGTCACACCTACTCTTCCCTTTTCTCACTCGATCATGGAACATTAGTTTAATTTTACCTACGTAATTTAATTTACTCCATTTTTAACTTTAATTCTGTTATATAAAGCCCCCAACGAGTGCTAATTGCGAGCACCATTAAATTCCTTTCTCCCTCTCTGTTTTGCTCTGTTATTTCGGAGAAACAGAGGTGATATTGTATAAGGATTGAATATGGAGGAGAAGGCTGCGACGAGTCCAAGGATCAGGCTGTTCGGGATCCATGTGTCGGAGAACGACAGCGTCTCCGGCGAGGAGAGCAGTCCCACCTCGGCGGCGGCGGCCAGCGAGGGGAGGAAGTACGAGTGCCAGTACTGCTACCGCGAGTTCGCCAACTCGCAGGCTTTGGGCGGCCACCAGAACGCGCACAAGAAGGAGCGGCAGCACCTGAAGCGCCTCCAGCTGCGGCAGCAGCACGCCGCCGCCGCCGTCTCCGGCCGCCGCTCGCCTCCCGCGGCCGCGAACTACTACTGTCAGCCACCGCCTCAGCCGGTGGAACCCTCGGCCAACTGGGCCTACTACGCCAACCGCACGACCTCGCCGGTTCACCACCTGTCACGTGGCTGCTGCCTCTTGCCGCGCTCTTTGCCTGCTAACTGCGCGTACGCCGGTGACGGCGGCGCGATCGAAGGGCCCGCAACCTTTGCCACGTCGACGCCGGAGGAGGAAGCGGCGGAGGACGCGTACGGGTTGAACCTGCGCCTCAGCCTTGCCCCGGCCGGTTCATGATCCAAATTCATCATCATCTCATTCGAGCAAATCATATACCTTTATATAAATATGTGGTGAATTTTATGGCAACATTTCTGATGAATTCTGTAAATTTGATACTTCTGAAAAAATTTCATGCATCATGAATGGAGTTGTTAATTTCTAGTGTGAGGAATTATTATTTATTTATTATCAGCTGGAATCAAAAAGGCATATCAAGAATCTCAAATTTGATCATGATTTTGTTTGCTTTCTCAAAAGTTTGTGAAGACTCAGTCCGAACAGACATCCGCAAGGAAAAAATCCCCTGGATTAGGTCACCTTTTAGATGCGTATCTCTTAGTTTAATACTTTAGGGCCTCTTGTTCTCACGTAGTTGTTTTCTTGCTGAGTTAGGTTTACGAAGATCTGCGTCATGCAGGGAATAGGTTTGGCTAATTTGTGCCTATTAATAACGCAGCCAAAATTCAACGCAGAACAGTGAAAAGATGTTAATTTGGACATTACTAGCAGCATTTATAAAATATAAGAGCCAAATGAATATTCTTGAAATGGTGGTAATGGTAAAGACAACAGAGTTACTATAGTCTATACAGTGACTAATATATAAGGAGGATAGACATCTAATTTTCATTAGTATTTGACTTTACGATGACAGCACTTCATACATTAGCCATAAATATACTCGTAGGGACTATGAATATTCTTAAAATATATAATAATATGAGTGAGAGAGAGGGGGGAGCTTTTTAGCCTGTACATCTATGATGGGCAACCACTTTAGGTGCCTAAGATTATTTCCAACCCATAACACTATATATTTGGTGTTATGTCCACACCAAAATAGTACAATTTAAGCACCAAATACTATTTCTGTTCCATCTACACCATATTACACCAAAAAGGAATATTCTTTAGAATATTCCTTAAAATATTATTTAGACTATGATGATGTAAATAAAATTAATAAATAAAATTATACAATAAAACTAAAAAATAAAACTCTCTCCAACACCAAATATGATGACGTGAATAGTACAACACCATATTTGGTGTTGCACTATTTGCATCACCATATTTGGTGTGAAATTTAGTGATGCATTGGAGTATTTTGGTGTCAATCTATTACCAAATTTGGTGTTTTGGTGATGGATTGGAGATGCCCTAACTACATGGCAAGCACGG
The DNA here is from genome assembly GCA_037177295.1 of Kaempferia parviflora. Classification (NCBI taxonomy): domain Eukaryota; kingdom Viridiplantae; phylum Streptophyta; class Magnoliopsida; order Zingiberales; family Zingiberaceae; genus Kaempferia; species Kaempferia parviflora. Next base: position 4,698,698 of record JBAMIE010000103.1, read on the forward strand.
TGGTCGCTCACTATATATAATTAATTAATTAAGTTATGTTGATTGACTCTTCCCGTGTGATTCCATCCGTGACTCACTCATGTTTTTGGGTGCTCGGATCATTTTGGAGTGTTCTGCACACTCAATCGAGCACGAGAGTCGAGCATTAAAATTGAGCAACATATCAAAAACCTCTCTCTTTATATATAGCCATATGGACTGGCA
>JBAMIE010000103.1:4778588-4790650 GCA_037177295.1 Kaempferia parviflora
AAAATTCCTGTGTTTTGTCTCTTGCTATTTTTCTTTACTTCCGCTGCGTACTCATTTTATAATCCGAATAGTTTTTCGACGCGATATTCACCCCCCCTCTATCGCTCTATCTCGATCCTACACTTGTGGTCATGTCAAATTGCCTATCAATATGCATTTAACGATAACTTACAATGTTCTTATCCAGAGATAGAAGAAAAGTGCCTGCTCCCAGTTGTAGTCCATACACTCCATTTGGAATTGATTTGTTCTTCTGTCCATGCAAAGTAAACCACATCGCTCAGCACATTGAGCTTCCACCAGTGAAGCCACATGAGAAAGTTCCCTCTCTGCTTATTGTTAACATCCAAGTATAATTTAAGCTAATGAATTTGTTTCTGTACAGATATACTTTCTTTTATGACTCATGAAAACTCCTCCAAAATTGACAGCTTCCAACTTATCCTGCTGCTATGTTTCTTGGTGATAGCGATGGAGAAGGAGTCAGCCTTGTGCTTTACTTCAAGGTGTCTGACAATTTTGACAAAGATATTTCTCAACAGTTTCAGGAGAGCATTAGGGTAAGTTGCTCCATAAGTTTGTACTAATTGCTTGTCGTGTAAAATCCAATTTTATTGATACTGCACAATTTTCCTCAGCGATTCATAGATGATGAAGTAGAAAAGGTTAAAGGATTTCCGATAGACTTGGTTGCTCCTTATAGAGAAAGGTTGAAAATTTTGGCTGGTTTAGCTAATCCTGAGGATCTCCACTTGAATACTGCAGAAAAGAAGCTTGTACAGGCTTACAATGAAAAGCCAGTGCTCTCAAGGCCTCAGCACAACTTTTACCAGGTATACACCTAAAAAAATAGACTATTTTACATGTTACATGGTGGTGAAGGAATCATTATTCCAAGTGTACATCTTATTCAAATATAAATGGAATCAGTTAACAATGGGTCCATATCTTTCTAAAAGTTCTACAAGTTCATTTTCTATAGAGTAGCATGATTTTTTTTTTTTATCGACTGTATTTTTGTTTTGTATATTCATGAACAAAAAACTATTTCTTTTCTTCAATGTGCAGGGTTCAAATTACTTTGAAATTGACCTGGATGTTCATCGGTTTAGCTATATTTCGAGAAAGGGTCTTGAAGCATTCAAAGAAAGGTTGAAGTATGGAATACTTGATCTGGGTTTAACCATCCAGGTAAAGAAAGCAAACAATTGTTTTTTGTATGTGTTAAATTGGATTTAGCTCACAAGCTTGGCAAGATTTGGCATGCTGTTAAAGCTCTATCAAGAAACCAAATGAGAAACTGCTAAGTTCCTAGGTCTTGTATCACTCCAATACATGTACTAGTGTGAGTTTATGATGCGATACGGATTCACTATGAACTATAGAATGAGACTTCTGTCAAGTCGTGTGTATCGTTAGAGGTATTGATTGAAATATGCAAAATAATGACCGTTTTTGTACCTGGAATTTGGTTTCATCTTCAAGTCGCATTTGTCTGAACTATTTAGGCACAATTTAATGACTTTTGTCTCTCCCTTAAGCTATCATTAGCGCCCTTGACTTTGGAAAAGAGGGTTAAGATTCATATGGATAGGGCCTAGACAAATTTTAACACGGCCTGTCTAGTCATATATGGTGCACAATGTGCTCCGTTTTGTTGTAACTGTGAGGAACAACTTAAAACTGTTTCATGGATCAAAAAACTGATGCAGGCACAGAAGCAGGAGGAACTACCAGAGCATGTCCTTTGCTGTGTGAGGATGAACAAAGTGGACTTTGTTAACTATGGGCAAATACAAACACTCATGATTGACCAAGACATGTAGCCGGACTCAAAATAGGGAGCTAAGCCTGGAAACCAAATTCTTGTCTAGTCAATAAAATTCACAAGACACATGAACTCGCATCTCCGCTTTGTTCATTTAGCATTCGATTAGCGTAGTTACTTGGATGATGATGTGAATCGGTGCAATGGCCGCTAAATAGTGTTGTCCTCGGCAAAGTGATGACAAAGCAAAGAAGCACATCATGTTCTGGTTGATGTAGTAGAGGAAAACAACAAAAGGACGGTTTCATCGGTAGTGTTTATGAGGAAACCTTATTTGTATGCCAAACCTGAAAAATAAATGTCTTCTCCTAGCCAGGATTCATTTTTAGGGTTGTCACGATGTTAGTAATCACTAAGTAGCTAGCAAAGTCGACAATATTTGTGTTAATGCATGTTGACTTTTTCATGTATTGGAATTTTGATTGTAATCATAATAATCCTGCCTTTAATCAAAGGACTATTATATTCCAATTGAGATCACTCATTTTCACTGTGTTTAAGCATATGCCTTATGTGAAATACTTACAGCACTCCCTCGAGAGTTTATCATAGATTTTTATGGGAACCCTCCTATTATTATTTTTATGATCTGGGCGTCTCCACCTCCTTTGTTAAGGCTCCCTATATGACTATCTTGACTATGCCTTTGATATTATTTGTTGTCTGATGAAATTGGTATGATACTTTAAAATTAAGCCCTTTATATTTTACTCAAAAGGTTTTATTACAATAGAAATATTTTCTATTTTATAACCTTAGAGTATCACATCAATTGCCCTAAATTAAACTTATACTTTGAAATTTACATTTTACATTAAAAACCTCTGTATCAGCTACCCTAGTCATTCCCTAAATATACATTTCATGCATAATTATCTAAATTTAGGAAATGAAATGCATTCCCTAAACATTACAATAATATTTTTCTCTCCTCCCTCTAATAATAAAAAAATTTTCCTCCCCCCATCTAATAACAAAAAATATAGAGAAAAGAGAAAAAATAATAAATAAATAAATGATAAATTATAGGGAAGCTGCATTGTGTAATAAAAGTGGATATTCAAATTTAATAAAGTAACTTTTTTATTTTAAATTTTAAATTTTAGATGAGAAATTGTGGAGGCTCTTATGATTTATTTTTAGGTATTTTAAATGTGAAATTTTAATTGTAATCTCAACAATGTACAATGTATAATTGTAATCTCGTCCCCTCGGGGCGGTGCGATGGTTAAGACATGGGAGCTTGCCGCACGAGGTCTAGAGGTCGAATCTCGATGCCCCCAAGTATATACCTCTCCATGTCTTGACCATTTGTACTTATGGCTAGTAGCCACCCGTGATTTACCTCCTCCGTGTTGACCCTAAGACGGATTGTCAGAACACTGAGACAAACGTATTCACTTTTTGCTACAAATGTATAATTGTAAGCTCTTATTATAGGGTTTTCATTTTGAGATGCCAATATAATATATTCATTATTGACTCTCTACGCACATCAAAACATCATAAATTAATTGTGTTGCCCCGAACACACATCAAAACATCATAAATTAATTGTGTTGCCCCGCTCCATGTCTTCTGGATATCTTCGACAATTTATATAACAAGTACTTAATGATTAAAAATTAATTATATTAAAATATAAAGGCATGCTAATATTTCAAAACATGTTATTCTTATCCTGGTGACGAACTATTGCTCGAAATGACACCAACACCCCTTCCTCCTTGAGCTACCTGATCGTCTTAGCACATATGCTGCCACCTCTCAAGCAATAAAAAAACAAAAAAGATAATTTTTACAACGAATTCTGAGATGAATTTTCATTGCAAAAATTTTTGAGATAAATTCTGCCACGAAAAAACTTTTATTCTAAAACTAAAGTTGCCAAACACGGCTATGGAAAAAAAAAAAAAACAAATTCGTTGTTAAATTTGACGACGAATTATATATTTTCATTGTCAATTTCATCACTAGGCAAGTTTGGCAACGAAACCTAACTTCGTCGCAAAATTTGGAATGAAAATATATTCGTTCCAGAATGGACAACTAATTATAATTTTGTTGGTAAATCTGTAACGAATTTAGGTTTCGTCGCTAATCTGATATTTGCAACGAAACACTTTCGTCCCTGATATCGTCCTAGAATTTGGGACGAATCCATGGATTCGTCCTAGATTTTTGGATGAATCAACAGATTCGTCCCAGATTTTGGGACGAATATCTGGATTCGTTCTAGATTTGGTGACGAATCCATAGATTCGTCCTAGAATTTAGGATGAATCTATGAATTTGGCGATGAATATTATTTTCGTTGGTAAATTTACAACGAATACGGATTTGTTACTAATCTTCTAAATTGATATTTTGTTATCCTGCTTGATACTTTCTGCTTGACATTTAAAATGACCAAAATTACTTCATATACAGTTTTAACTTTGAATATCTTTACTCTGTAGAGTATTCATAGGTATGGATTACACCATAAGAGATACTATGTTGTGTGTTATCATACATGAGATATTAAACATGTGTTATTATATTTAGTGGACACCGGTTGTATCTACCCTTAACTTTGGTTTAGGTGATAGAGATTTTGTGTGCGGTATGTACCTATATTGATTGGGTTGTCGTATTAATCTTCATGCATGTTATTTGTGGGCATTGGTGGGACCTAACCATACCGTTGATTTATGAGTTGAGTGGATTGATGGTACAATGTGTACCTGTAATGATTGGGGTTGCTGCGTTGACCTTGTACTGAATGTATACATATTGATTGGGTTGTTGTGTTGACCTTGTACTTGATGTACATATATTGATTGGGTTGTTGCGTTGACCTTGTACTGATTGTACTTATGTCGATTGAGGTTGTTGCAATAACCTTGTACTGAATGTACACAGATCGATTGGGTTGTTGTGTTGACCTTGTACTAGATGTACATATATTGATTGGGTTGTTACGTTGACCTTGTACTGGTTGTACTTATGTCGATTGGGGTAGTTGTGTTGACCTTGTACTGAATGTACACAGATCGATTGGGTTGTTGTGTTGACCTTGTACTGGATGTACACATATCGATTGGGTTGTTGCGTTGACCTTGTACTGGTTGTACTTATGTCGATTGAGGTTGTTGCGTTGACCTTCTATTAGATGTACACATATTGATTGGGTTGTTGTGTTGACCTTGTACCGGATGTACACATATCGATTGGGTTGTCATGTTGACCTTGTATCAGATCTACATATATTGATTGGGTTGTCGTATTGACCTTGTACTGGTTATACTTATATCAATTGGAATTGTTGCGTTGATCTTGTATTGGTTGTACTTATGTTGACTGGGTTGATGTATTGATGATGACTAAGTCTGTATCATAATTATTTATATCATGTTCATCATCGCACTCTATGCATGCTAACAATCAAATGTCTCCTTTGTGGTTGAACGGGTTGTCAGTCATATCTCAGCTGACCATTGGGCCACTCGTAGAGGAGTGGTAGCTTGCAGTGGAGCTAGTCCTGTCATGCCACCCGGTCACTTAGAGTTAGTGATATTCAACGTTGTGAGTAGTTAGGGACCTTGACGCTATGTAGCTAGATAGTTACCATGCAAACTGTCCGCATCGGCCACGCGTATATTGTAGTATCTGGAAGGTAGTACAGTTGTCATTTTCCAGCCTCTCTACCATACGAGGGTCATGGTGTATTGAGAGGTGGGCGGGGTGACTATGGAGCATGTATATTCATATGCATATGATGCTCGGTGCATCTCCTGGAGATATATCTACATACATGTCTAGTAGATACTAGCTATATGTGATTGTAATTTGTTGCACTTGCTTGAGATATGATTGTTGCGTATGATTGTCATGATGCATACATGTGCAATTCTACTACATATATATGTTGTCATGGATTATTCAGGTGTTACAAATAGTTGGACCACTAGGGGTACGGTGTTACTGATCATTTCCTCCTATATATTGAACTGGTACTGGTATGTATACTGATTATGTGTCAGTTATGATCATACTTTTATTTCCTACTGAGACTATATACCTTTAACCTTTTTATTTTATATACCATGCATTGTCTTATTTATTACCCACGGAGTCACCCGCACTCACCACCCCATCGTATTATTTCTATTTTTTAGGTATCATATAGATGCAGTTGAGTCGCTTGGTGTGCCCTAGCTGCCGGTCCCACGCTCATTCTGAGGATCGTCTCTCTTTCGTAGTTTTGACTACTTGTTGTAGTTGGATTTCATTTGACTTTGACATTGTAATAAATATTCTTGGATTTGGATTTTAGCCCTCGGGCTCATGGATTTATTGTATTGAGTTTTGAGTGACCTACCTTCGTTTTTTGCTGTGATATTTTTGTTGGTCCCCTGGCTGATTTTGATATGACCAACTTAGTTAGGTTAGGTCCTGCTGTTATTTTGATCCCTCTGCTAAGTGTGCAGGAACTTGGTACGGAGGAAGTTGAGCGAAAGACGCAGCGGACAAGAAGGATGGCGTGGAGAGAGAGTCGATGGGCTTGACGTAGTACACCGGTGGACGAGAAAGACATTCGCGACGTCCGAGGAATGAGAAGCCGGGAGGAAGGACGCTCGAGGAAGGACGGAAGTTGGGTTCGGGTGAGCCCTATTCCGGTTGTCCGAAATCACCCAAGAAAACCCCGGAAGAAGCCGGACGAAGCATGGCTGGTCAACACGTAGTTGACTAGTCGGGACCATTCGGGCGCCCGGAATGAAATATTCTATCTTTTGACGAGGTGATCTCGGGATAGAGTTTGACTGCCTCGGGGGTGCCCGGACGGGTCCGGGCGCCCCGAACAGCTCCGAAGATAAGTTTTAGGAGAGCTATAAAAAAAGCTCTCCTCTTCAGTTTTCATATATCAAACACCTGTATTCTTTAGTTGCTTTGTGCTTTCAAGTTCCGTGCTGTAACGCTGTGTACGAGGCTTCTCCGCCTCCAAGGAAGGAGATACTAATAGCGCTTTTCTTACCTTGGATTAGCGATCCCTTGATCGCAAACCAAGCAACTCTTGTGTAGTCTTGTATTCTATTTATGTTTAAGTTATTCTTATTGTGTTTGATTTAAGTTGATTGTGCTCGAGTTTGATATAAGTTATTTTTCAGAATTAATTGACGACTTCCGCAACTTAAACCGGCCCTCAAAGGTCCTACAGTTTTATGGTTCTAGCCGAATAGGTTGTCAATTATTGTGTTCCGGCCGATTGGGCCGTCGACCTTGGTAAGTGTCGTGTTTTCCTTTTTATCAGTCGTGTAGGTTGTTTATTTAAACTGTGGTTGTGTTTCTCTTATTCCAGCTGTGTGGGTTGTTATTAACTGCGTAGTTGTGTGCTTTTATTCCAGAGGGTTATGTAGCCATATAGGCTTTGTATCCAGGTTTTATTTTATCACAGTTAGAGGGGAGATGTTGCCCGATTTTCATCGGGCAGAGACTCTTCTGGAGCGTATTAGGTAAGATCTTTTATCTTCTTCTCTCTTACTTTAGCTATAGATGTTCGTTTTCTGTTCTTTTATTTCCAGCTATCAATATAAGCTTTTAAAAGTTTTATTTTTACCTTCACTCATCACTTTCTTAGTTTTTTTTTTCTGGTTACTACATATACTTTTACGTTTTCTTCATTAGTACAAGTATATAATAACTTATAAGTTTTTATTTTACTTGTGTTTACTTTTTCATTTACCATCAAGATTCTTTATTTGGTGGTACACATTTTTTTGACTCACTAAATTTAATGTCATCTTATCCTATCCTATATTGTATTTGAATCACTATATATTTTTAATACTGGATTTCCTACACTCTTCTCAAATATACTTTATTTCCCCTCATTTAACTTTCACAATTTAATTTTAAGAGCTATGTACATCTTTCTCATTAATACTATATTTGAAGAAAATAACTTTTTAATTTAATCTTTATAAATCTTTCTATTTATTTTTCAGACCTAAAAATCCAATCATTTAAGGTGAGTTAATATTGCCAAAAATTGGTGAGTTAAATATAAATTGCACTCATAATTTAAGGAAATTCAAACTTCATCAGATTGATTATTATTAAATTCCCAAGTTCATCTTAAAAATTAATAAGGGTATCCTTAATATTTCAGCAATTTCCCAAACCGCATAGTTGGTTATGCGATTTGCATCGATGGGATTGTTCAAATTACATAGCCTTGCGTAGGTTCATTTCCCATTCTACCCTTCCCAAAAATCTCGTGCATGGTCGTGTGATCGTCTGAAGCATGGATGGTGTAACAACAGTCGGAGGCATCTCACCGAACTACTCACACATTTTTCCATAAAAATTCCAACACTACCTCGCTGCAGCTTCATCAGTGAAACTACAAACCCTTGTTCCTGTCAGACCGATACGCATGAGAAGATAGGGTGAATCACATGTATTTAAAAAATTCCTTTTTCTTTTTAAAATAGGTGTACAACGAAATAAAGAATTAAGTAAGAAAAAGTAGAAAGAAAACAGTATACTGATATTTACTTGGTTCAGAGCCTTCAACGATTCCTACTCTGAGACTCAGACCGTTTGGACCTTTCTAGATGGGTAATTTACTAATTAATCACAAAAATCAAATACAAGTAAAGAAAGTGTAACAATCATATACTTACTTAAGTAATAATTAAATTCGTTACCAACACGAAGACAGAGAATTTGATTACGCTCAGGCATTGGTGTTGATCCGTCTACAGTAGTCGGGTGTAGCAGAGTAGCAGTACAACAATAGCATGAAGACGGAGCAGTAGACTAATTGAGAAAGCTCGTATTTAAGTTATCCTTGAATTGTTAGTCGAGACGGCCTTAAATAGGTCATTGGAGGCGCCTCTAATGACATTAATTTAGTCTTGGTCTTAATTTAGATTTCTAAAATAGGTCTAAATTGGACTAGCACCTACATCCCCACTGGGGCTCATCTTCACTGGATCTCTCTCCTCTAGTGTTTAGCTAACTTACCATTTGTAGATTTACATAACTTTGATCTTTTGACTCACCAGGTCTTACTACTAGATGTCGCATTTGGACTTCAGCTAGTTGTTAGGTCTCATAGATCCAACTAGACTTCATGCCAAATATTAATCTATTTAGGTTTCCTGCTAGTTATCATGTCCTCCAGACTTAACTAGATTTCAACTTGTGTCAGGTCTCATCAAATTTTTTAGTTTTGCACATTTGGTAAACAAATTAGAACACACAATATTTATTTTTTACCTTTTATCATACATCAAAATTAGAGTTTGATTATTAATGCTAACTGCATCAATAAATCTCCCCTTTTGATGTAATGACAATCCAAATTAAAGTTAAAAAAATGAAAAATAACAGCATCATTTTCTCGTGATTATGTTAAGAAAAGCATCATATTCATTTATTCTCTTAAGCATTGTTCATTTTGGGTTATGATTTCTTTTCTTATCTTAAACCCATTATCCTCCCTCTCTGACATACATGAAAACACGTATAGTACAAATGAATATCAAAACTGTAGTAACAACATATGAAAACTGTAAGAGAACTTTTAAATATTTATAAAGAATTCTCAAAGACTTTTCAAATATTTTTAAAGAAATTTCAAAAAAAAAATTGTCAAATATTTTTATAGAATTTTTCAAAGAATTTTATCACAATAATCTTTAAAAATGTTTGTTAAAGAATTTTCAATTAAATGTTTATATTAAAATCTTTCAAAAAATAATATTTAAATTTTGAATAAAAATATATTGAAACTAGAAGATGAGATTTACTTTAAAATTAATCATCTAAGAATTCATCCTCATCCTTAGATAAATATACAACCTCTAGTTATTAACTATTTACTAGAGATAGTAATGTTTACTTGATTAGTCAAGTTAAGTATAATTATCCAGCTAGTTGTTTATAATGAAGGATTATTTAACTTGATAAATTTGAAGTGGTATTTTTCACCTAAACTTATATTGATGCTGTAAGATACGACAATAAATAGTAATAAAATAATAAATGTGTGTCACGCCCTGAGAGTAAGGTTGTCCGACTAAAATCGGACAACACCTCCTCTGTAACAGTGACAATATGAAACATGTATATAAAACCCTCAGGGCTACTAAACCTTGGCCAACATGGCCGAAATTATATAAAAAAAAATACAACCACGTAGTTTATATAAGATGTCCCACTCGGCTGAAACAAAATGCAATGGGAAAACATAAGACAACATAAACCAAAAGTACAAACTGCGAGCCAACCTAGCCTAGCTTGACACATCAACAATCAACAACATATCACAAAATCCATAATGTAAAACTCCAAGTCCAAATATGTCTAATACAATGTCAAGACTATGAAATCCAATAACGTAAGTAAAATAGAAACAAGACGAAACTAAGCAAAACCGTCCTTAGATGTGACGTGGGACCGGTAGGCAGGAATTCTCCAAACGACTCCAAGTAATATCTACTTGCTACCTAGCGAAAGAAACCATTGCAAGGGGTGGTGAGTCTAAAAACTCAGTGGGCATAAGACTAATATATAGTGCATGATCATAATAAGTATACGGAGATTCAAAGGTATACAGTCTCAAAGGAAAATAGTCCACAAGTATAGTAGTAATGTCATAGTATGTATCCATACCTGAATGGTGTGCTGAACACGAAATAGAAACTATCCACTAGAGCATCATATATGGTCTATCCATCTACTAAAAAAAATAGACCAATGTAGAGCACATGTAATAACCACATCTCAACATATAAGCATATCAGAGTCATAGGAAAATCAGTCAATCATAAGCATACGCAATCACACATCATATGCATATGCTCAATATGGTCACACTCGCTCACCCCTCAGCTACCACGATCCATGTATGGTAGAGAGGTTGTGACTAACGACAATTGTACGACACTGCCAACACCAAATAGCGGTGAGAGTGGACAGTTTGCATAGTAGTCTGAATAACTACATAGCGACGGGGCCCTCGCTGCCCCCGACTCCAGCTACCACTACCCCTGAGTGAAGCGAGTGGGAGGCACGATAGGACAGGCTGCACTCACTCCAGACACCACTACCCCTGAGTGTGCCGAGTGGACAACAATGACCGACGACTCACTCAACCACAAGGGAGATATAGTCGCCGGCAAATGCATGCAATGCCATAACACGTGAATAACCATCATTACAGACATATAGCAACTAGACATGGCATAGTAAAACAACCATGCTTAGTATAGTACATGATCATAAAACAATCAACATGAAAATCAAGATATCTACATATCATGGATGGCAAAGTGAGACTGTATAGATAACAAATAAATCATTTCAAGATCAAGCAGCAAGTACCAAACATCCGATAAAATATGAGTGGAGTCAAGATAAATGTAGCATCTACTGGAACATATAGATTATGCAAGTCAAAGAACTAAATGAGACAAATAGGAAGTACCCCGCCTTTATCTATAGCTCGTATCCAATAATTCTCATATCGAGGTGCTCGTCTCTAATCAGAGTCCTACATCAAAATATATAGTTTAACTAAACCTATCATACATCAAATAGCTAACCTAAATCCCCAAAGCCAATTAGGGTAACTCCCAATCGATTTATCATTAATTAACCCAAATTAATGATCAACTTCATAGATTAAAGTAGAGTTAACCCTACATAAACCCTAATTCTCACCTAGTCTGGCAGTGGTTGGTGGCGGCTCATGGTTAGAGAGGTGGCCAGCGACGGTGAGAGGCATGACGATGTCTAAACATGGTCGTAGTGAACTTCCTGATGTGGGCAAGTGGGGAACCACTGGGATGTGGTAGGACTGTTGGCAGAGGCTCCTACCGTTGTGGTCACAGGCGCATGGGGCTGCGCCAGCAGGTTGGGACAACACTGACTAGTCGGATGTGGCACTATCTGTGGCAAATCTTGGCGCAAGGTAGCCGACTGTGCTAGCTAGGGCAATGAGACATCGGAACAAGTGTGATGATGTCAGAACTGATCCCCATCGACGGAGGTAGAGGGGTTGAGGAAGAGGGAACCGACTGTTCTAGGTCTGAATGGGCGGCGTCGGCTCGGAGCAGAGGGAGAAGTCGATGCTGCCAGACTGGGCTTGGTACTGTGAGTTGGTGTTAAAAGGGAATAATAATATTTAGAATTATTCTTATAAATTTTGATAATAAACAGAACTATTCTGTTAGAATAATTC
>JBAMIE010000103.1:4812249-4822453 GCA_037177295.1 Kaempferia parviflora
GCACGAAGGTCGCATCTGTTGGAAGACAACGGGTGCTGCCTGCAACCTGTTTGTTCCATTGTCCGTGTGATTCAGGTGACATTAGAATCTTTGTCGTATCGGATTTGCATACAGACTATGGAGAGAACATGGAATGGGTGGAGCGCCTTCCAACTGCGTGGCACAAGGGGGATGTCCTCATTGTTGCTGGAGATGTGGCCGAAACAATTAGCAATTTTGAGCTCACCATGTTGCAGTTGAAGAAGAGGTTTGGCAGCATTTTCTATGTGCCGGGGAACCATGACCTCTGGTGCCGAAGAGAAGGTGGAAAATTTGTAAGATGTTCTAGCTAGTATTGGGTGCTTTTCATTATCTTGCTGAATCAACCGATAATGAGACTGTTCCATCATTTTTGGATTAGCTTCTACATGTGAATTTCTAACATGCTAATGTCGAGAAAATGCTGGGAAAGTGTAACACGTTTGTTCTTTCATTGCGTTTAACTGATATTCAATTTTGTCATCCCAGACGAATTCACTAGAGAAGCTGAGTGAATTGCTTGAAACATGTAACGAGTTAGGAGTACAAACTGCTCCGAAAAATATTGGCAATGTGGGTATCATCCCATTGTTTTCATGGTATCACAAGGTAAACATTAACTGATGTGATTTTTAAAGGGTCAATTATGTATTCCTTTTGATTTTGAATGTTTAAATGCCGTGGTGATTTGTTTTACAGAGTTTTGACAGAGAGAAAGATATAAATAGTGTTCGAATTCCCTCACTTGAGATGGTAAGATGTAAATTTGTGCTTGTTAATTTTCAGAATGCCCTTTATAGTTTATACTTGATTGTGTTCTTAAATAAAAGCAAGCACTAAGTTGTGATGAATACATCCACAACCATGTAAATGGGATTAATGAGAATTGAGCCTCACCAACAACCTCAATCTACTCAATATATCCAAATTGGCATGAGTGCCTAGGACGTTGCACAAATAGACCACTCAATTAAACATAAAGAATTAATCAAGCACATACATTCAAGCAGCATGTGAGTGTGTGGGGCTTGACTTACTCCTAATCCACAGAGTGCCTAAATGATCCTTTTTTTTTAGAAATGACCTTTTTTTATAAATGTTTAGTGATTTTTTTTACATTAATTCCAAATCAAACCTTATGATGTCATTCGAAGTTCCATTTTAATTGTGATAATAATTAGTACCTCCTTATTCAAAATGTTCACACTCCTTCAGAGGAGTAACAGTCCTTTAAAATTACAACCTTATTAGATGTAGGCATTGTTTGGTAGAGTTTTTGCTTATTTAAAAGTGATTTTTACAGAGATTATTTTGAAGTTTGTAAGAAGCTAAAGTATGGAGTATTTAGAAATAGAAGCAGAAAGCTGATACAAGGTAAAATTTGAGTGTTTGAAAAATAATTACTTCCAAGTTTAATTTTTAAGTTAAATGATAATAATATCCTTAATAAATGTTTTAAATATTGTATAAAAATTAATTTTTTTATAACATAAATATTTAAACAAATATATAAAATTAATAAAAATATAAATATAAATAAAATGATAAAGTTTATATAAATACATAAAAATATGTATAAAAACTCTAGAAATGTAAAATATATAAAAATATAAAATATTATTAGGTTAAAAGCGTGGTAGCAATTATGCAAAATGATAAATTTATTAAGGACATAAATGTCGATTTTTAATTTTAGATCATAAACAAAAAAGCAGAAGCAAGAAAAAACATTTTCTTGCTTCTAGCTTTTGAGTAAAAGTTATAGAAGCTGAAACAAAATTTAACATTCACAAACACTCAACGTGCTTTTCTGTAGCTAGAATCTAAAAAGCACTTTGTAGAAGCTTACCAAATACCGCCGTGAATTGGGACATGACTTCTACTTAATGTTTATACCAAAGAAACACAGCTGATTCATCTTTACTGCTTTGTTGTTAGGTTAAGATGCAAGCATCATCAATGGTTCAACATGAAATCATACACTGAATATTACATGGGTAGTCGAGCCAACATGTTCAGGAAGATTGACAGCAGCACAATTAACTAGCTTACTATATGATTTAGTGAGTTTCCATATCTAGAACTAGAATAAGATATAATCAACACAGTCTCAACAAGCACGTTTAACATGCATAATCTAGTTATTGATTGGGTGTTTCATAGTTGGACAGGTCATTTTTTTTTTAATTTGAATCAGATAATGTTAATCAAATTATCTCCCCTATCTTGTAGTTCTATTTCAGGCTTGGACCAGGTTTATGGATTTAGTTGATAAAATTTTTAAAGGAAGGTTTAGTCCCATTTTAAAACTTCAATGCAAATAGCTTTGCTACTCATCCTTCATGCATGATTTAGTGGTCAAGTTAGGATGGAGCTACTTCGTGGACATTATAATGGTAGAGATTAGTGAGATTTCAACTAGTTGACTGGGGCCTTTCCAAAACGACCAAGCGTAGAAAAGTATGCTAGCTGTTTTCCTTCTTGATAAAGTTGGCATCAGGTTGTTGATGGTGTTAGCTTTCAGTTTATGTTTGTGCTTTATAGTGCATAACAAAGACCTTGTTTTGATACATACTCTTAATTGTGATTGTTATTTTCCTACCCATAACCAGGCATGCAAGGATTTTCACGCTTGTAGGTGGCCTTCACAACTATCAAGTGATGATGTTGCCCTAGCTCACTTCTTTGATACTATGAATGAGAAGAACCATGAACTTATTCAAGAAATGCAAAAGAATTGCTCTCAGTTGATAACATTCTCTCATTTTGTCCCAAGGTAATTTTGTTTTTCAACTGCATTGTCCAGAATTGCGATCATCAATATTAATGTTAGTGAATTGATAATGCAGGGTCCTAGGTGCTCGTGACATCTATTGGGGTTTTTTAGTTACAAAGAGTTGCATGCCCTTGATGTCAACCTACTCAATTGTTTGCAAGAATGCTGATATCCATTATTTTCAATTGATGAAATGGCTTAATTTGCATCATGCACTTCCCCAGGATACTATACTAGCATGGAAAATCCCAAGTACCAGAATTCACTTTAATCATCTCTTTAACTGTCAGTCTCAAACTCAAATGAACAAGCACTGCACCCTTCGACAAGTGTAAAATTATTCCGAAATCGTTTTGGAATATTGATCTTAACTAGATCCCTTGTGAGGCTAGTCCATCACTGAAAAACCATACACTTTACTTTCCCTAGGATTTGACATTGATTAGAACTCAGTAGCAAAAATAGGATTCAAGAATACAACAGAGTTGGGACATGAATCTTACTTGGAGAGGTGAGGTTAGTAGGTGATGAGTAAAAATAAAAGTAAGGAATAGAAGCAAATATTAAAAATTTATTTGCAGTCGTCATTAACTAGATTAATTTCATAGAAATTGTACAAGTAGGAGTAAATTTCATTATGTACTTATATAACTTATATATTGGAACTTGATTGCTGCAACAGGCAAGACTTATGTCCAGAGAAGAGAATGCTTTTCTACCCTAACCTTCCAAAGATAATTGGCTCTGATTTTTTGGAGGCCAGGATAAGGTCCATACATGGAGAAAATAAAAACAGATCAGGTTGTCATATATTTGGCCATACACACTTCTGCTGGGATGCTGTACATGATGGTATCAGGTACATGCTCATGCATTTTATTTCATTCTCCATATCATAAATTGGTCATCTGAAAGAAAGATTAACAATATTGCAATGCAGATATGTCCAAGCTCCTCTAGCATATCCCAAGGAGAGGAAGAGGAGGATGAATGGTGGAGAAGACTGGCTGCCATTTTGCATTTACCACAAGGGATTGACAGATAGATTATCACCTTCATACTGGTCTGATTACTATTCCATCAATAAGAGAGACCCAGATAACACTGATCTCGCTCCATGGGTTTCCAGATTTTATAGAAGTAGAACAGGTCCTTTTTCTTAGTTTTATTTATTAGCAAACAAAATTCATTGCCTTCTGGTTCATAAGCTGAACATATCTCTGATAGAAAAAAAAAAAAAAAAAACAGAATTCTGATTCATGTTTGGTTAATGCCCTGATCAAACGTGCTGTTCGAACTGTTTTGTAGTCTTATGAATTCACAGAAGACAAAATGGTGTCCAATTAAATGGAGGAATTAAACTACTCAAAATTAATACTAGATAAATATTCCTAGAAGAATAACGAGTCCAAGTTTGATCTTAGTTGATGATTTGAAAGTGGTTCAGTCCATCAAACAGTTGATTTAAATAACTTAATGGGCCAAAATAGTTTCCTCAAAATCAACTGACTTCTGCTTAGAATTACTTCTTCTAATGTTACATGCTTATTTTGAGGATTAGGTAAGCGATCCTATCGATATACAAGCTACTACTGATTTTTGTTTCTACTTGGTGATTCCCTCATCATACTGCACACTTACTATAGTGCTTCAGAATTCAATTGTTTGCTAATTCTGGAGTATCACAAGCTACACCTATTCTTATATTATGGCAATTAAAGTGTCCAAGTTGTCGATATCTCCCACTATTATACTAAACATGTTAAAATCTATTATCATTTTGTTTAATGTCATCTATGAAACGATCATACTATTCCTTCAATTCTCACCCTAGCTAGCAATACCCTTTGTGATTTATAACTTAAATTCAAATTTGTCTCAGCCTTCAACTAACTAATTGACAAACATTTTTATTAGATCTCACACTATCAATCCTTTTATGGTTTATAGCTAGATTCAAGCTCAAACAAATCATTGGATGTTAAATATAATTTAGTTTTCGTGTAAATAATAGATAAATTATGTGTATGGTTTTGGAGAATACTTCTGCATAAAGAAAAGCCTGGTGATTTTTTTTTAGAAATGTACAACGCATCCATGCAATACAATGCAAACATTAAAGATATACAAATATAGTAACAACTAATTATCATGCACACGCATTGCATATACAATGTAATACATGAATACGATAAATTGGACTTGGTAACGGTGCGCCCAGAGCCGTAACTTCCATAAGGCCGAGAGGCAACCGCCTTAGGGCCTAGCTCGGGGAAGGACCCATTTTTTTTAATTATACGAACAAAAAATGAATGGCACGGACCTTAAACGACCGTTAAATCCTATTCTCATGGCTCGAAGACATGCATCGACACACGACTCTTCTTTACACACGATTTCTTCTCCGGCGTTCTTTCCACCAAAGCTCGGATCAATCGAACAAGAGATAATTTTAATCTTCTTTTCTGACCATCTTCTTCATCCTACAACACGCGACACCAATTGCATCCTAATTACACAATAGCGATCGTTCGGGTGACCTAATCGCACCGATTCACATAGTGTCTATCGCACTCGACGGGCGTAAGTCGGCAGCCGGCATCCACTTGCATGACCTAATTGTGTCACGTGGTGACTGTCACACGCTACACCGACCTGTCATGTGAACTGCACCCTAATAGACTAATGGATGTCGGCTACTAGCTGTCACCTTGTTGCTGTCTGCAACTACCGCATTGGTCTCAATGTCACATAATAGACTAAATAAGCTAGTAATATTATCGATTGAGAAACAAATAGTCCGACAATTAGATTATGCTGATTTCATAAATATTTTTACCTCTAAAACAGCTAAACAAGTCGTATTTATGTAATTATTTTAAATATTTGTTAACTTTTTATTAATACAATATATATTTTTGGTTTATTTTATGTATTTAGTGTATTTGTTATTTATAAATTGAACTTTATCATTATTTATTGTAACAAAATAATCACTTTTTATTTTTGCTTCAGGCCCCGTCAAACATAGGTACGGCTCTGGGTGCGCCAAGCCCATGTAGTAGTGCAGCGTTGCATGTACAATATAATACATGAATACGATAAATTGAATTTGGTAAGGGTGTGCCAAGCTCATGTAGTAGTGCAACGCAAGGGGGACGCTCAAAAACCCTAGAACAAACTACTATAACGGACTCTTCCTCGTAAAAAAATTAATTTAATTTTTTTATATCAGATATTACACTGATAAGAATAGATATATACTACACTTGATCTTAGTCAAAAGGCCGAGAAATGTATGCTTTCTAATGTCACCAACCCAAGGTATTAATAGAAGTTTCTCTGCTAGTGGTGTTGTTAATTCTAGATGTGAGACTAAAGAAAACCATGCTAGTGTAATACTTATTAATGAAAAAAAGAATTCCCAATAATATACGAACTCTAGATCCTTGATTGTAATGAAATTTTTTTTTAATAATACGTTGCAGCTGAGTCTAGAACTCTAGATCCATGATTGATTAATAAGAAAATTTTTCAATAATATGTCGTAGCTGAGTTTCGAACTTTAGATTCCTAATTGAAATTACTAATAAATCTTGAAATTATTTTCGATGTGAAAAGAGAAAAAAAAAATATTAATGTAATTTTCTTTTTGACTTCATCAAATTAATTAAAAATTAGTTAGTATAGGATCTAGATTACAAATAGTAAGATTATTTATTCTAGTGATAGATGAATTATATTTGAAAGGTTTCTTGCTAAAGGTCTGAAGTTAGGTAAATTCATATAACATATAAGTTTAATGTTTTCCTTCTTACTTTGAACAAAAAATACACTTATATTACAAATATAACACCACATGCATCGCAATAACAAGCTTTGTTAATTATTCTCGTTTCTTAACCTTATGGAGTTATCAGGAGATGGTTGAAAAATCTGTAAAGTTCTCTTGCAACGGCAAGGTCGGCATTGGGAGAGTTCCGACATAAGTTTTTGACTAAGAATGAAGAAAAGTTAGGTGGCGTTTGGTCAAATGACGGGAATAACTGTAGATATAGGTAAGGAGTAATGAAAATAAAATAAAATTTACTGTATTATACAGGTTTGATTGATTCCCATAAATCTGAAAATCATTTCTAAATTATCATTTTCAAACTAAAAATTTAAACATTATCTTTTATTATCATTTTATTGCCTTATTTTTAAATCCACCAACTAAATAATACCTTAAATTCCCTCTCCTTTCCGACAGATAAAAAGATATTTAAAAAATGATCGATCCGATGAATTCTTACATACCTCCGTCCCTTAGCCCTACATTGCCAAGTAAACAAGACATAAAGGGCAGATTAATATCATTTCAAGTTTAATAGTAATATTTTGTCAGTGACTTATAGAATACAGAGCTAAACTAAAATTTTATGTAGTAGAACTGGTCATCTTTGATGTGATAGGAAGAAAGAACCGTCTGGTTCCGGCAGGAAAACAAACGTTTATTAATTGTTTTGTTGATTTTTCTGATATATCGAAGCCAGTTCAGAATTCTTTAGCATAATTTAATCCGATTTGAATTTATCATCCTCATTAAATCCTCCGCCGACTGGATAAATACTCCGTGCAGTCTAATAACTCGAAGCAGCATCACGACGAACGATCAAATCTCCATGGCCGATCAAAAACGAGTACATCCGATGATGATGGACGTTGAGTCGCCGCCGTCGACCATTTCCGGCAAGTCCCCAATATCAGAAAAGGCCACCGCCGGAATCTCTCCCACTCTCGCAGCACCACCCGAGAAGAGGCTCCGCCGCCGCCGCCGCCGCTTCCGCCGTTGCTGCAGTCGGTGCTTCTGCTGCGCCGCCTGTGCCCTTGTACTCCTGGCCGCTGCGCTTGGCATCTCCTACCTCGCCCTCGACCCCATGCTACCGGCCTACTCGGTCGACCGCTTCCAAGTCACCTCCTTCAACATGTCCGGGACCGGCACCGTGCGCGCCGACTTCGATGTGATGGTAACTGCGTCGAACCCCAACAAGGGGCTCGGCATCTGCTATGGCCGCGGGTCACGTTTGCGCATCCTCTACTCGGGCCAAACCCTGTGCGAGGGGGCGCTTCCGGCGTTCTGCCAGGGGCACCACAACACGTCGGTGCTGACGGTGGCATTGGCGGCTGGGAAGGCGGTGGAGCTGGGAAGCACCAAGGCGGAGGATCTGCGACGGGAGGAGGAGGAGAAGACGGTGCCACTGGAGTTCCAAGGGGAGGTTCCGGTGAGGGTGACGGTGGTCGGAGCAGCGAAGCTGTGGGAGGTGGTCTCGTGGGTAAAGTGTAGCTTGGTGGTCGATAGCTTAAACGCTCGTCAGCAGATCCATATGAAGAGCAGCAGCTGCAAGTTTAGTGTTCATCTCTGATTAATTATGCCCTCATTCCACAAAGAAAAATATAAATAACCATTCACTAATTATCCTGATCGAATCATTAAACAAGAGTAGCTCAGGAGAATACAAACAAATATCTAGATGCAAAGTGTTCTAAGGAGAAGGCTTAATGCAAGATCAAAGGGGTTGGCGCATATGTTTATGCAAGAGTGTTATCACAGATAAATCGGAGGTTGATTTTTAACAGGTGCAAAATATGGCACTGGTTCTCTAACCCATCATTGCATATTCTATTGGTGCTGGACAAAGGGCTCCAGGGCTAATTCAGTTGGTAGAGGTTTAGAAGAATGATTGTAGTAGCTCAGGGCCGATTCTCGCTAGAGGGTTTCACAGCCTTTAAGGAAGATTCCCGCTCATACCTCTGCCAGCTGAGTTCCTGCTGAATCTCCTTCCAATGGCGTGAGACAGTCATGGAGAGACCGCTAACATGACGATTCTACATTTTTTTATTAGTGTTGGACAAAGACTTATGATTTATCTTTTTCTAAAGTGTGGAGCTACCTATAAGGGCTACCATTTCACTTTTTACCAGCATAACACATAAGGCTTAATGTAAATTTTTATCTTTATATATTGACGTGGAGAGGATGAAAAGGCCACGTGGACAAGGAAAGGAACGATTTTTTAGGGTTTTCCGTAGGTTTCCCTTTTTTAGGGTTTTCCTTCGTTGAAGGAAGGAAGGAAGGCATCACTTCCTCACGTCGCCATACGCCCCCTCCGTGCGTCTCTCCCTCCAACCTTCGAGTCCTCATTGCTAATAAACTAACTTGGGTGTTGGAGGATCTGAGTTAGGAATCTCACTCCTAGCCGGGTTGCTAACACTCTCTTTCGTGGTTGGTTTTTCTGTTGTGCAGGC
Source organism: Kaempferia parviflora (assembly GCA_037177295.1). Classification (NCBI taxonomy): domain Eukaryota; kingdom Viridiplantae; phylum Streptophyta; class Magnoliopsida; order Zingiberales; family Zingiberaceae; genus Kaempferia; species Kaempferia parviflora. The sequence continues at coordinate 4,821,332 of JBAMIE010000103.1, forward strand.
GCTCAGACGCCCATCGTGGGACATCTTTCCGGTCGGCTGTCCTATACTCTTGGTTTCTTAGCCAAGCTATAAGCGACCTTGCTCTCGCGCCTAACAACCACGGTCAGTTGTCCCAGACTCTTAGTTTCTTAGCCAAGCTATAAGCGAGCTTGTTCTCGTGCCTAACGACTTTGGTCGGCTACCCTAAACTCTTGGTTTCTTAGCCAAGTTATGAGGGAGCTTGCTCTCGCACCTAACGACCTCGGTCGGCTGTTCCAAACTCTTGGTTTCTTAGCCAAACTATGAGCGAGCTTGCTCTCACACGTAACGACCTTGGTTGGCTGTTCTAGACTCTTAGTTTCTTAGCCAAGCTATAAGCGAGCTTGCTCTCATGCCTAACGACCTCGGTCGGCTACCCCAGACTCTTGGTTTCTTAGCCAAGCTATAAGCGAGCTTGCTCTCGCACCTAACAACCTCGGTCGGCTGTTCCAGACTCTTGGTTTCCTAGCCAAGCTATAAACGAGCTTGCTCTCGCGCTTAACAACCTCATGGTTTGCATCTTAGTTTCTTATCCAAGATCTAAGCGTGTCCGCTTATACGTCCAACGACATCTCGGTCGGCTTCTTATCTTCTCAGCCAAGTTGTAAGCGCATCAGCTCATGCGCCCAACGACCACCCGGTCGGTTATCACAGGCTTGAGGTGCCTTGTCCAGCGGGAGTCACCCCAACGACGGGATGTAAAAATGTTCTATACTGCTTGTCCCCTCCCCCGTAAGGCAGTCTGAGATTTTCTACTCAGGCCTCATCCGCAAGTAAGTTCAAGTTTTAACTTTAGAATTTTAACATGTGGATTATTTTTATATTTGTGACAGGCGGGCAACAATATACCCTCTGTTTTCCTCATTTACGCGGTCCATACCTTGATCACGCATTTGGTGACCCCTAGTGGAATATGCTTTTCCACCCGATTTTGGGTCTGGGCTCCTCTGCAGCCTCTCCCCGGTCGGTCACGCTTAGAACGCTATTTTGGAAATCGGGTTGCTCGGGGTAGCACCAGTAGCTAGCTTTAAACTCTTACGTACAGGTTCATACACTTGTATCAACCCAAACATAGTGCATGTCTCATAGTTAAGTTAAAAAAAT
>JBAMIE010000103.1:5015731-5033019 GCA_037177295.1 Kaempferia parviflora
AGCACTCCACGTAGGCCGTCGCCCATGGTCGCTCACCTAAAGGTGTGCAGGGTAAAATTTTTGATATATATATATATATATATAATATTTGTGTATACTGTAGTTTATTCATTCTTGTATAACTGTGCCATGTTACTTATGATTATGATGTATCTATTTCATGTGTTTAACTTTAGCTTCTTATTAGTAGTTGTATAGATTATGCTTTGATATCATGCTTGATATGAGTAGTGTAGCCCACACATGGTATTGTATTTTATCAGACATCTTATCTCAAGTATGGAAGGTTATTATGTATTTACAGTTATTCCCGTTGTTATACCATTTGAGACTGTATACCTTTGTATTTCTAGAGATTTATTATGATCATGCATTATCTATCTTATGTCCGCTGAGTCTTTTGGACTCACCACCCCTTGTACTGGTTCTTTCTTTTGCAAGGTAGCAGGTATATATTATTTGGAGTCATTTGGAGGATCTTGCTTGCCAGTCCCACGTCATATCCGAGGAGATTTTCTGTGTTTTCTTTATGTTTTACTTGCTTTATGGATTTATAAAATTGGTTCTGTAAATATTTGACTTAGACTTGGAGTTTAGCCTTGTGGTTTTCTTGTGTTGTGTTGATGGTTGTTGTGTCAAGCTGGGCCGACTCGTAGTTTATTCTCTTGGTTTATGTTATTTTCTTATGTATTCCGTAGTGTTTTGTTTTCAATTGTGCGGGCTGTATATAACTGCGTGGATGTGAATATTGTTCCAACCGTGTGTGTTGTATATAACTGTGTGGTTGTATTTATTTCCAACAGTATAGGTTGAAGTATTTGTTGGAGCAATCTAGGTGCCCTAGGTTTTGATGTTTGGGCAAAAGTTTAAGTTAGGTTATTGTTATATTTGATGTATGCTTGTGAGTGTACAAGATACAAGAAGTCTAAGTGTGATCTTGGCAAAGGAGAAGAAGTCCAAGTAAGAGGCTTGGCTGCATAAGTCCAAGCAGGAGCCTTGGCGGCGTAAGCCCAAGTAGGACTTGGCATGTGGAAGACTTGACAACAAGGACCGAGGCTGATGAAAGCATCTAGAAGGTAAGGCACGAAGGATGGGGAGGCATCTGAGGGGCGTAAGGCTGATGGAAGATGACTAGAAGGCTAGGTCTAGGTTGGTCGGGCGAGGACGAGTGCTGAGAGATTGTACTCGGGGTGAAAAACCAAAGTTAAGGTTGTACCAGTCGCATGGTACTGTGATCAGGCGACTTATAGGTGAAAATGGGAGCGAACAGAAAGATTTGTCGAGTGACCAAGCTGTGACTAGGCAACTGGACCAGGCGACTGGTGCAGGATAAAAACTAGTCGTTTGGCTAGTCGTTACGCGGCCGTTGAGGGACCAGGCGACTAGTGGCGGCAAAAGCTGAGTATGTTCAGGTCTTTGTCTATATAACCCAAGCTCGGGAGCTTACTTAGGTTGACGAAAATTAGAGGTGGGTAACCCTAATTAGAGTCTCCAAGCTCCAGAGCATTCCAAACGCATCCGAGAGATCTCGGAAGGATTGTTAAGAGGTTTCTCCACCGAGAAGGAGAAGTTGAGCTATCCGGAGTTTCGAGGATTGATCCACCGAAGGATTACATGATTCGTCCACCTCACGGACACGCCGAGGAGTAGGAGTAAATTATCTCCGAACCTCGTAAACGAACGAGTTAGCGTTTGTAAGTTTGTCTTCGTTTAGTTAGTATTTTGTTTGTATTTTCGCTGTGCATACTAACGAGTGTAGGAAGACGAGTTGATTGGGTGGATTGACTATTCATCCCCCTCTAGCCGGTAATTGAGGTCCCAACAAAAACTTTTGTAGAGGATTGGGTACGGTTTGAAGTGCTGAGCCGTGTTAGTCGACACGCGTAAAATTTGTCATTCCGCCGGTTGATCGACACACGAAGTGCTCGATGTCGACACAGAATCTAGAGAGGGAAATGGATACTAGTACAAAAGTAAGAGAGGGAAAAAGAAATACTAAAGAAGAGAAGGAGAGGAATAAGAAAAGCAAGAGAGGAATAAAAAGAGGAGAGGAAGAAGTTAGGGTTTTATTGGAGAGAGAGGGCACAATCACGTCGTCGATAGTTGTAGGCTGCGCACGTGAGACTATTAGGTAGTCATGGGTGGTTGCAATTGGCGGGTGGCTAAAGAATTATCATTGCGCCAAGGTTCCCCTTTAAAGAAAGAAATATATAAGTTAATTAAATAATTCCAAATTTTATAAAAATACAACTATACTAATTAAATATAGTTGAAGTTAAACTTGGCTTAATTTAAAAAAAAATAAATTCAAATTGAGTTCGGTTTGAATCTACTTGATCTTATTCACCAAATCTATTTAATAAGGTTTAGTTTAACCTAAACCAACTTTCATTCAAGTATAAAGTTTAAAATATTAATTTCATTTAGCTTGATTATTGTTTAAAAAAATTAAAAGAACAATTTTAAATACAGATTTAAATAAGACAAAAATTTAAATAGCTTAATCATTCAATCATTGTTAATTTTTTTGTGAGTTTCCAAAATTTCTTGTGACACAAACTTATTTCTAGTTTAATCTTATTTTCTCTAGCTTAATTTTCTGAATTTATCAATTTCAAGGTACAACCTTCAATTTTCTGAACATATTATTATGTAAAAACTACAAAACGTCAAGAAAGAATAGTTATGAATAAAAACATATCAGTAATTCTGAAGAACATTAAAAAGGAAATAGAACAAATAGTTAATTAAGCTCTCTCATGAAACAAAACTTACCTAAATTTAAAATTATGCATAGGCAGAAATTGCAAAAATAGAAAATTCTAATGTAAGTTCCTACAATTATTGCATTTTTTACAAATGAAAGAAGTCAAAGCAAAAGTATGCATATTTTTGAGGATCAAATTAGGTAATGTTTTGTTCATTTATTTTCCTGTTAATGTGTGGGTAGACCATAATAATTGTAAGTTCTATTACTCAAAATTGATTCTCAAGCTCCAAGACTTATCATAAGAAACCTTAGGTCAAAATATGATGACTATTTAATTGAGTAATTAGAAGTAAGCATACTTAAGAAACAAAATGAAGCATCATAATAGAATGCTGCAATTGGTTTTTCAATGAATACCCATTTGAAAACCAAACTAAGTTAAAATGTACAAATCAAATGACTAATAGAATTTTCAAAAGAAAGTTCTATCAAAACATGATATCAAAGGGAGCAAGCTTCAAATTTTTACTAAAGCCTAAATCACACTCTTAATTCTCTCCTCATTGTAAGAAATCTTTCTATGTATCAATATCACTATTAATTCTAAGCATTTGGGATTTTTTCCATCGTTAATCTAATTAAGAACATAATCAAAGAAGACATATATACCTTCTCCCGCTTCAACAAAAGCTCAAACTTAAATTTTCTCTGAAGCTACTTCACATAATCTTTTCCAACTAAACTAGGAAATCTGAGTCAGCTTTTAAGGCAAACAAAGCAAAGGAAAGGAGGAGATGATACATACATATGCATGCACGAAGAAAACAACATCACATAGTCAAAATTTTCCAGAAGTTGCATTACTTTCCCCAAGCAAACTATTCATGCCAATATCGAAAAGTTTTTGAAGATAATGATAAAAGCCATGGTTTAGTTTTGGTAACTGCTCCAAACATGCACTAAATGATGACATGGTGCAATTTTTGCAATGATGAATGCAATGCATAATTATTTAGATGAAATTTTTTGAAATTAGAAATTTTCTCCTGCTTGAAATGAGGGTTTGTTTTAATACTATGTGGATATATTAGGATCTACTTGCAATTTTACATTGATAACAACAACAGCCAAGTCTTTATTTCACTAAATGGATAAATGGAGTCGGCAATATGGATCCTCCTATGCCATTGAACTCGATCCACATTGAAGAGATGGTGCGGTCGGACCCATAACACGTTCTCTTTGGGAACAATCTAGCATTAGTGCATTAGTTTGATGGATCCACACATAACATTTGCCTATGCTTTTTGGTGCGCAACCCCCTCTTTTCGGGCTTGAGATCGTCATGGTGGAGTTTATTCACCATGGGCGGAATTGCAAGTTTACATTGACGAATGATTAAAATAGGTAGTGGAGACTACCATGGGTAATTGGATTGTTAATTTTTTCCTAGTTTACATTGACGAATGATTAAAATAGGTAGTGGAGACTACCATGGGTAATTGGATTGTTAATTTTTTCCCCATCAAACTAATAGAATTAAACCCATTTCACTTAATAACACAATAAACATCTTATACTCTTAACATGTATTTGATTTTGTTTTATTTTTTAATATCAATATCCTATTTTTTTCTGGGAGTCTTAGTGCATGCAACTTTGCTATCATAAATGGATCAGTTTTTCTCACTCTATGCTCTTAGTGCTGGTATCATATGAATGCTAAACTAGCATTTTCTGTAATAATTGTGTGTATGTTGAAGGCAACCCAGATGCAGCAGTCATCTAATCAACAGACACAAGAACTGGTGCAGCAACAGCAGATGCAACAGGTACTTGGACAAAATGCATTTCTTCCTTCATGTACATTTTTCTATTGCAAATTTGCAATGGTAACAGATGAAATTTTTTTTATCCCAGCACCATAATCTGCATTTTACTCTCTCGTTGAACATTTGTAGACCTTAATAAAATTAAACTGATCGTTTTGATGTTCTTAATTAACTCGAAGAATACACGGAAGAGGAAAACTACTTCTTCCGGACCAGCAAACAGCACTGGCACAGGAAATACTGCAGCACCTTCTGCTAACTCGCCTCCCTCAACTCCATCAATCCATACACCTGGTGATGGTGTTTCAATGGCTGGCAACCTGCAAAATGCAAACACTATGTCAAAAAGTTTGATGATGTATGGAACAGATAAATCAGGGAGGCTTGCTTCTTCAAGTCATCTGGTATATTCATATAAAAATTCATTCAGTCTTATTGCCAGTGAAAATGGAAGACACACTTTGGCAAGATGTTAAAATCATGTGGCTTAACCTGTAGGATGATCTAGAGCACTTTGGTGATGTTGGTTCATTGGATGATAATGTTGAATCTTTTCTGTCAAATGATGATGGTGATGGACAGGACATATTTGCTGCATTGAAGAGTACTGCTGAGAACAATGTGGAACCGATAAATGGTACTGGTTTCATTCATCTTGTCCACTTAGATATCCAGTGAATAAACTATTAACATATTCTCTATCTCTATCTCTGTCTTAGGTTTTAGTTTTAATGACGTTAGTTCTATACAAGCTGGGAGCAACAAAGTAGTTTGCTGCAACTTCTCTACAGATGGGAAATTGCTTGCTAGTGCTGGACATGATAAAAAGGTAAAATATGATTTGTACTGCATATGATTCCATTTGTATCAACTGAATGCTCAATATGATCTCAATGCTGCACACTAGTATCATATTAATTTCTGGCCTTACATAAATTTCATGTGCTAGGCATGTTACAGTTATCTGATTTTTCTAGTGAGACCATGAAATTTAGTCACAGACCATTCAACTGCCTAGTGCAAATATCAGTTTCTTCCCTTTTCTTTTCTGATTCAGTGAGATTCTGTCTAAGGATGTTAAGCATCATATTCTATATTTATGCAAATGCCCTAAGATATTTATTGGATTCAATAAAATATTTTATAGTTATCACTTGTCTTTTTGGAGGTTTCCAGAAGGTTCCTTGACTGTATCTCTGTTGTTTTTGTGATCTGCTGTGCACATCTTGGCACCATCTTTTGGGTTCTCACGAAAATTACATATTGAGTTGCACTTGTAAACTTTGTATTCCTAGTAGTGTAGCCGTGATTAAAAAGGAGCTGAAGATTGGCGCTTGAGGCTTACTTTTCTTCTCTAGTTCAAAATTGTTAAAATGTTTCTCAGTTATGAAAGTAGGTGAGGAATGTAATTCCCTTGGGCTCCTGGGCAAGGTGGATCGCTGGTTAATGTCCATTTTTGCTGGGCAATTAATGAAGGTTGCAGTATCTCTCCACTCCCTGAGATATTGTACCTTTTGTTCGTTGGGGGCAGTTATGGAGATATTTCTGGGCGATAAATGATTCAGTTTTTGCTGAAATACAAGTCTTTATAACAATTAATGTGTTTAAGCATTGGCTGATAGGAAAAGGTGCCATCATGTATTATGCCACACTTTGTAGGTCTGGGTTTCTATCTATGGGCAATCCTTATTGCTTATTATCTTAGTCCAACTACCAGCACAATGCACTGAATATTGAAGATCCAAATTTACAATACATCTTTGATTCAAAATAAAATTCATTAACATAAACCCATCCTTTGTCCTTTATCATCTAAGTAGGAGTATGGTGCCTGTGAAGCAGGTAAATATCAATGTAGCTAATCTATTTGGTTTCAAGAGATTTAAATTGTTGCATCCATGCAAGCTTGTTGTAAATTTTATCAATTTTGTGAAAGGTGCTTTCACAATTTGGTGTTAAGAAATATGAATAAGTAGGGTGTTTTTAGTAATATCTCATTTTGTAAAGTTCAATGGTGGGATATTGCCAGCTCCAGTAGTTAAATATTACTATATTTTGTTTTGAGGTAATAATAAATATATTACATATCTACACTTACTAGGATTTCTTATTTTAATTTTTTTTTTTTGAAGGAAACATTGAATTGTGATGAAACTCAGTGTTGCTAGCAACTAGATTCTAGACATTGTACAAAAGCACAGTCAGGAAGATTACGCAAAACATCATGTTCCAATTTGTTAATAAATTTTCTTTGAAGTGTTAATGAAGCAATGCAAGTAGGTGAGAAGACAGATGGTGATAGAGAACTCGGATTTGAAGTATGTGATCCTACGCAAGACCCTCGAAGAGCGAGCTATGAGTGAGCTGGAACTGTATTGACAAGAGATCTTATCCAAATAAAATGTATTAAAGATGAATGTAATAGAGTACTAGTAAACGATGAAGAAATAAAAGAGTAGTGGAAGAGGTATTTTCATCTACTTTTTAATGAAGATTTAGGTGATTAATTTAACTTAGTAATTTAAGTAGGTCAACTGAGTATAAAAATTTAAATTTCTATGGTAGAATTCAAACTTCAGAAGTAGAACATGCTTTTAAATAGGACGCACAGTGGAGAATCCGCTAGATCAGATGATATTCCCCAATTGCGGTATGGAAGTGCTTAGGGAAATAAGGAATTGAATGACATACAAAATTATTTAACCTGATATTGAAAACGAAAAAAATGCTAGGTGAATTGAGGCTAAGTACTCTAGTTCTCTTATACAAGAATAAGGGAGAAGCACAAAATTGTGCAAATTATAGAGGTATTAAACTAATAAGTCATTCCATCAAACTTTGGGAAAGACTAATAGAAAAAAGATTAAGAAAGGAGTTCACAATGATCGAAAATTAATTTAGGTTCATGTCTGGAAGGTCTCGACAATAGAAGCTATACATCTTAGACAACTAATTGAAAAATATTGAGAGCAAAAACAAGATCTGCATATGTTATTTCTTGTCTTTGAAAAAGCTTATGATAAGTCTTAGGAGAAATTATATGGAGAATTATAGAAAAGAGAGGTGTTAGCGTAACATGTATGAACTAATTAAAAATATGTATGAGAATATAATGACGAGAGTGAAAACTTAGGCGGAGTAACTGAAGCATTTTCAATACAGATAAGGTTACATCAATGATTAATTCTAAGTCCCTATTTTTTTACATGGACGAACTCAAGTACATTCAAGACACAGGACCATGGGGCATGTTATTTGCGGATGATATTATTTTGGTAGATATAATACATGAAGGAGTAAATGCTAAACTAAAATCTTAGTGAGAAACACTAAAAGGAAAAAAATTTAGGCTTAATAGAATAAAGACCAAATATATGAAATTTAAGTTTAGCAATATTAGATATAATGAGACAATTGTTAGGATAGGAGATAACAAGCTGCTTAGAATTGAGAAATTTAAATGTTTAGGATCATTTTTTCAAATTGATGTGATTGACAGAAAATGCCTTACATACAATACAAGCAGGATGGTTGAAATGGAGGAGAGCGTTGGGTATTTTATGTGATTGTAAAGTACCTTTAAAATTTAAAGGAATGTTTTACAAAATCACAGTTAGACTTGTTATGTTATATAGAGCTGAGTGTTAGGCCATGACTCGAGTACATGAGTAGAAGATGAGAGTTACAGAGATTGAGGGGATGTGTGGACATGTATTGTAGAGAAAGTCGGAGTTGCATCTATTGAGGAAAAACTCCGAGAGACGTGTTTAAGACGGTACGTGCATGTAATTAGACGATTAATAAATGCTGCAGTTAGGCGATGTGAAATTAAAACAAGCACACACATTTAAGGAAGAAGAGGAAGATAAAAAAAGACTTGGTTAGCAACAATAAAACAAGATAAAATTTATTTAAGTATATGTAATGATATAGTAGGGAATAGAGTCCAATGGTGTAAAATGGTCCATATAGCCGATCTCATCTAGTGGGATAAGACTTGGTTGTTATTGTTAATAAAGCATATACAAATGAATATATATGCCGACTCCAACTTGATATATATTTTATAGGATGAGTAAAGTTCTTGAATAGGATATTAAATATTGGCACATTAAGGCGATGCCTTCAAAAAATCCTGTTGTTGATACTATAGAAGGAAATTAAAACACAAAAAATGGAACGACTCTGCATCAATATCTTGAAAAATACCTTATGGATTGTTCATGTTCTATTCTAGTTTCTTTTCTATTGAAGCTTGCAGTGTTTGTTTCTTACTGGTTATCATGCGGCGTGTTTGTTGAACATAATTAACAAATTTAGCATCTGCTTATGCGACATACCTTTTCTCTCAAATTTCTTATGATTTTCATCTTATCTGATAGGTTGTCGTCTGGAACATGGAATCACTGCAAACTGTAAGCAGTTCCCCAGAACATTCTCACATCATAACAGATGTCTGTTTTAGGCCAAATTCAACTCAGTTGGCAACTTCTTCTTTCGATAAAACTGTGCGGCTATGGAGTGCTTCAGAAGTATGTCCGTTTTATGTTTTGTCACCTTCTTTATATTGTCAGTTGTTAGTTGCATATAAGAATTATCCTGAAGAATTTGTATTTTTTTTTTTCTTTATCCATCTTCATCATTTAATTCTAATTGACTGGCCTAAGATTGTAGACTTATTACTCTGGACTTGGGAAGCAACACATACCAGTAAATGATAAACTAGTGTCAAGTTTTTATAAGCTTCATAATTCCAATAGTCTTGGATTAAAATTTCGTGCCGAGCCGGTCGAAACAGGCCAAACATTTTGTCCCGCCGATCGGCACAGGCATGACTCAGCACAGACCCAGCAGTAGCTGCAGAGGCATCGCGTGAGCCCCGCGGTCGCCGCAGAAGGCTTGCATGACTTGGTTGTGCCGGCCTCCAAAGGGCCCGATCCCCGATTTTGCATTCTTTCTCCTTGCACTTTCTTTCTTAGAAAACTGACTTGCTCCTTCTTGTGATAGATTATTTTCTTTTAGGATGTGGTGAAATAACCTGAAATCAAACTAATTATGCTGTCCGCAAGTTACCAAAAGCATAACCATTTTCAACTACCACTCATGCTCCCAAACATTTATATTCTAGCCATTTCATTAGCCTTTCTTTTCCCTCCTACTGCCATTGAAGTGAACATAACATTAGTTCTGAGGTTTGTCCTTTGTGACACAGAACAAAAGATTCTAACCTTAAATGAATTGCTATAAATGTTATACAATCATCTTTTCCTAAAGAAACTCCCTGTTTAGCAATTACTTAGTTGATTTTTAGTCCTTTCCAATGGGAACTTTATCTTAAGATTACATGATCTTGAAATGCCCTACCAATTGTTCTTTGGTAGAGACGTTTACTTTCTCAATTTTAGATCTTTTATATGTTACTTTCTTAAGTAATTACTGGGAGTTAGAGCATAGTCAGAACTGATATGTAGTGCTTTTGCATCCTTTCTCCTTGCACTTTCTTTCTTTGAAACCCTGCTCCTTTCTTGTGAGTGATTATTTTCTTTTAGGGTGTAGTGAAATCACCTAAAATCAAACTAAAAATGCTGTCCGCACGTTACCATTAGACTACTCATGTCTGCAAGCATAACCATTATCAACTATCACTCATGTCCCTAGACATTTCTGTTCCCTCAGTTTTTATAGTCACCATTCCATTAATTACTAATAAGCATGATGAAACAGTGAAACAGTTTATTTAGATGGCACAACTTGCACTCAACCAACAAAGTTTAGGTGAGTTAGACACCTTGTGTCATAACTAGGTTGTATTTATGAATTGCAAACAAACAGGTAGTAGGTCGTGCTCGGATTTCACATGTTCATCTGTGATTACCGACTTATAACCCATTTCTCAATCAATATAACATTTATTTGTAATACGTGCAAACTTATCATTATAAGTTAATCTTATATAGTAATCTAAATTTGTATTAGTTATGCTATAATTTATATACTTTTAAATAAAAAAGGTCTTCTTAACGCAGCTGGTTTTAACAGATGAGGTTCATGTTCAGGATATAAATTAAATTGAGACATCTTTTTTATTTGTTGATTTGAATTATCATGTAAGAACATTTCTACAAAGATTTAATTAAAATTTTATTATATTTTTTTTCTTAATAGATATTTGTTACAAAATTAAAGGAATATGATATATTTGGTAAAAATGAAAATTGGTGATAGATTCGTTAAAGCCTCAATAGTTTGTGATTCATTTAGTAATGAGCTCATAATTTGTCATAGTAACCACATGTAGCTACTCTTCTGCAAAGTGTCAGTGACTCAGTGCGTACACACTGTGTCCTTGACTGATCACACTTGCATAAATTTACAATCTTGATGTCATGTGAACCAACTGCGCAATCATAAAACTACACCTAGCTCATCATGCTCTCTTATCAAAGCACACTGGCCTGATCTTATTTTCTTTATAAAAACTATGAAATTGAACTAGAATAGATTTAAAATCTCAAGTTGTGTTGAAGTTTTGAATTTGGACTGATATTGGATGGCACCATGTCGGTGTTTTGATGTATAGTGTCAATGGAGTGGAGAATTGGAGGGGGAAGTTGGAAAGACATGAAAAGGAAAAAGATAACACAACTTTATATCTAAGTTCACCCTTCATGTCCCATTGGAATATAATATAATTTTAACATTGTATTGTTTAGACACAAGCTAAAACAATAGCAACTATTATTTCAATTCGTCATAACACATTTGTAGCATGTCAAGGGCGTCAAATGTTAATATGACACAATAGTCATCCACTTGATTGACACCACACAAGATAAATTACTTGTGTGGAGTAGTATTGAGTCTCAACAATTTATTAGAATGATACATTTTGAGTGCCGCCTGACATAGTATGAGAGTACAAACCATGGAACTAGAGTTGATACCTTTGTTATGACGTCGACAAGTCAAGAACATTAGCACAAAACAATAATATTTTTGCTTTGTGGGACACTCAAGTAAAAAAAAATGATAAATGCCAAATAAACTGCAGTAAGAGTAAAATTTAGATTATATATTTGTTATCATTGATAGTTTTTTAAATATGTTTTTTCTTATTTTCTTATTGTTGGTATCATGAAATAGCAATCATTTTTTTATTGATTTTTTTTTTTTTTCATATTTTTGAAAATAAGAATTTATTTATGTCAGCTTAATATGTCTTTGCTTAATATTATTTATGGTTAATTTGGTAGTTAGCTTGATGCTGATTTGTTCTCTTTTCAATTTGCAGTCAATTCATTGTTTACGTACTTTCACTGGGCACAGCTCGCAAATAACTTCGCTTGATTTTCATCCAAAAGAGACGGATATCTTTTGTTCTTGTGATGACAATGGTGAGATCCGGTACTGGAATGCCAGCAAATATTCTTGCACACACAGTTTCAAGGTTGGTTTCTGTTTGCCTTCACATTTTCTTAGTTGATAGTAATCAGTGATCCCAATTTTTAACTAACCTTGTTGATGAGATAGGGTGGCGGTACAGTACAAATGAGATTTCAGCCCAGAAGTGGGCAATTTCTGGCTGCAGCTGCAGACAACATGATTTCTATTTTTGATGTTGAGACCCATACAAATATGCGGACGTTACAGGTTACTTCATGAACAACACTAACTTTTATTACTTATGTTTAGTTTTCTTTCATTGTTTAATTCCCGCCCTGAATAACTGTAGGGTCATAAAACAGCAATACAATCTATTTGCTGGGATCTAAATGGCAGCATACTTGCATCTGTTAGTCAAGATTTAGTTAAAATATGGTCAACACGCACCTGGGATTGTATAAGTGAGCTAAGCTCCAATGGCAACCAGTTCCATTCGTGCACCTTCCATCCAAGATACCCACAAATCTTGGTTATTGGAGGTTATCAGGTAACTGTGTGTTTACAATATGTCGCTCTTTGATGTATTTTGTGTTGTAGAGATGAGGAAATCTAGCAATCACTTTGCTTTCTTTCAGTAGCTTGATTGCTGTTCATTTGTGTTTAGGATTAGTGTTCAAAGACAGCTACATGAATCTATCCCTTCATTTAATTTTGTACAATCAATTTCATGCAAATTCCTCTATCTTCTTCTAGTCATCACACATTTAACTCCAATGGATTAATTGTCTGACTATAAAATATATCAGTCATTTTAATGTACTTATCATCATAATATATTTTATTTTCTATTTGAGTGAATTTGAAAAAAAAATATATATATATATCATATTGCATTCATAAGATAACTTCATGATAAAACCCTATATCTAAAATTACTATGGGTGACTAAACCACTGTGCAAATAATTCTATTAATCTAAAGCCCATTAGCAGCAAAAATACCTAATTGTTCTCGAACAGTATTATTCTGAATTTTAACATATCAAATGATTGTCTTGGCAATTTCATCACCTTTATATTGATTTTTTTACACTTTTTATTTAGACTTAGAGACATGACTCTCTTTGACTGTTGTATTTGCTGCAAGTAGATTTTATAAGATTAGAACAAGTGTAGTTCCTTCATGGTCTCTTCAAAGAATGATATCTTTCTGAATATTCCCAGTCTTGGGACATGATTCAACTAGTTGACTTGATGGGTTACTAAGATTACTATCAAAATTAAAGGGACCTAATGGATTTGCATTTCTTGCTCATGTATATGTACCAATTTTATGCAGTCATTGGAGCTATGGAATAGGATTGAGAACCAAACCTTGACGGTCCAGGCACATGAAGGCGTTATTGCAGCTCTGGCACAGTCAAGCTTCACTGGAATGATCGCCTCTGCTAGCCATGACAAATTTGTTAAACTATGGAAATAGAATTGAGCCCTACCTTTCATGGCATTTGAGGTTCTAGGGAGGAAGACAAAGGTGAGCATGGTTCCAGGCACTTTTCCGCGATTCAATTTGTAATTTTACAACATTAGAATGGAATTCCACCATCCTGTCGGTCAAGTATTCTCTCTAAGTGATCTACATTAGTGACAGCTATTTATTTGGTCTTGATTTTAATCTTCTCATTGCCTTCATACAATAGTTTCATAGATCTATATTGACTAACAAAGGATGATTCAGATGAGCTTGCATGATGACAAAATGGTATGGATAAACGTGTGCACTTGTTAAAAGTTTAATTATGCATTTGGCAATCTTCCAGTGTTCTTCACATTATTTCGTAGACTGGGTGAGAAAATTATTTTGTGGAAATTTCAAGTGTATTGTGGGGGGTACATGTTTTTTCCCTTTGCTCTATAAAATTGATATCCTACGACGATTGCAAACCGATTCATTAAAATTTCAATTAAGATAATTTTCAAATTGATAATTTAAGATAATTTAAGACGACTTCAAACTGATTATTTTCACTATTTTTATCCAACCATGTAATTAAAATTTAAATTAAGCTTAATATTTATTAAGTGCTTTTGAAATTACTTATAACATATTTGTTAATTTTATTCTTGGGCAAAAGAAGAGGCGTCCTTTTTATTTCCAAATCGTAAAAGATATTTCACTTCGATTTTTTTATTAATAGGCCGCTCCTCAGTCATGTATAATTATTCATTTGCTATCTAGTATGGTTCATTACTAATACCTTGTCTAAATTTTATATTGGTGGGGCACGTTATAACAGTTATAAATTTATAGTTGTTACACATATTGTAGTAGCTACGGTTCTGTAGCTACTACAATGCATACTTAATCTATTCAAAAATATTCATATTGTAGCAGCTATAAAATTGTAACTGCTACAACGTGAATTCACGCCGTTATAAAAGTTATGAAATTGTAGTTATTATAATGCGGATTTGATCTGTTCACTTAACATTCATGTTGTAACAGTTACGAAATTGTAATCGTTATAATCCGGCTACTTGCTCACTTAACATTCACGTAGCAACTACAATTTTATAGTTACTTTAATGCGTCCGACCAGTATAGAAGTTAGACGAGAGATTTAGGCGGGAGATAATAACATTGAAGAGTACTAGAGGGCAGTTGGATAATCATTAAACAGGGAGCTGAGACACTCCTACTTTAATTTTAAATCAAAAAGCATCCATAATTAAAAAGGTAGCAACTATAAACTTACAACAAATGAATCTTGATTTATCTTCATGTGTGCCTACTATGGATGTTCATCGAACTATAATCAGTGGACTATAAGTAATTCGAAATAACTCAAGATTTAATTCGAATTAAATCCGATTCTAAATCGTTTTACTTTCAGTTCGGTTTTGTTTAAAACACATATATAATTTTTCTTTTAAAAAATCTAAAAAGAATTGAGCCAAAATTTCAATTTGGTTTTCACTAAAATTATGAATTTCTAATAACATTAGGCTTATGGATCAATCTTAAATGGTACGATTGAAAATATAATGTAAGATTACGTATAAAGTATAACATAAAATATGAAATGAAGTAAAATTTCCCGTCCATTTTAAGCGTCGTTTTATGGCTGCGCCCTCCGCCGCTCTTTTTTCTCGATCACCAGTCTGATAGCCTCGATTACTCACCTCCTTCCTCCAATCCGTCCTTGTCGTTCTTCGCGTGGCTGCTGATCGATCGGAATCTTGCTCGGTGGTTTTATAGCTAGCATTTGGGGTTCAATTTTCTTCATTAAATTTAGTATAGTTGTATATTCGCCTTGCATGTTTAGTAACATAAACTTCAATTTTCTTACCTTGCAACTTTGAATTATATGAAATATTATGACAGAATTTTTAGTCAAGCTTACCAACATATGTCTGATACCGAAGATAGATCCCATGCCAGCTTTTGTTGCATCCAATAACGCATTACTCACTCAAGTGAAAAGATATATTTATCAGACATATGGTGTAAGATTCCAGTGAAAATATTTATTAATTGTAGAACTTCTACTATCTTCTTATATATTTATATAGTTATACTCGAACTTCTACTATCTTCTTATATATTTATCAGTTTCTTCAAGTGAAAATATTTATTAATTGTAGAACTTGGTGCAAGTGATTATTGTAGATTCCATTAGTCCCTTCTGATTAAAACTGAATTTACATGGGTGGATAGAAAAAGAGATAAATTAAGTTGGTTTTTTTTTTTTTGCCATTCATCCGTAAAGATTTTTTCTATTTAATTTTTCATTTGTTCACTGTCTATTCTTCAAGTTTCTTTCATCAAAATAAACACACCCTCCTTGGATAGTTTGAGGTTTTCATTGGATTAGGCTTGAACATTGGTACGTACATGATACCTGTGTACATGCGAAGGAGGCAATTCATTGTTTGTATTCGTGAGTCCATCTCAGTGCTTAATCTTTGTTTGCCTGAGAAATTTCAATTCGTTAAGAAATATTAAAATGATTCTCTTTCAAAGCAAGATTTTCTTTTGTAAAGTATGAGTCCCTTGTTATTTTCCCGACTTACTTGCTTCTATGATCCAAGCAAAGATGCATAAAATGTTGAGAAAAATAAACCATAGGGGGACTATGCACTCATGGAGGATTTTGTTCTTTCAACAAATTGATATACTTTTATTTATTGCATTACCCTGTCATAGATTTTGATCCTATGGTATAAGTATTTAACCACAACCTTGATAAATTACCTTAATATATATTAACGAAATATATTGAATCTGCAACATCAATGCAACTATACTAACTCAAATGGAATTTGGCTACTAAATACATGAGCCTTAACAAAAGTAACTATGTGCGAAGCATGTTATACATTAATCAAGTTTTTCTTTCTCATTGTTTTCAAATCCTTTGTATAAGCTTATGAGTGCTAAAATTCATACCACCTATATATGACAACATAAGAATTATGTAAGTTGCCGTGATCTTTGTCTTGGTATGTTTTAAGTCATGTTCAATTAATATCAATTAAATTATTTATATAAATAAAAACAAGAAGCATATTTTATCTATTACTTAGGTCAACATGAAAATTTCTTTTACCTACACTTCATTAGTTGGAGCACATGAATTATTATATGTTATGTTTTGTAACTTATACCACGCATTCCACGGAAGTATGTGCTACTAAGTTGGTAATGATTTTGGTAGTGGTCGAGAAGGTCCTAATTCCAAAACTCACCTCCCATCAAAGTGGATACTTTGCTACCATATATTTATTCAACAAGGGACATGTTATCCGCAATAGTCATTCATGCACTCTAGCATTCTTTTAAGATTCTATCAATTGTAAATTCTCAAATTCTATCAAATTTAGCATTTCAAAATTGTCATGTAACCTTAATCATGGTATATGTTCTAACATAAAAAAACTATATTCTTACTTTGATTGCTAAAGTCATTAGGGGATTCATCATTCTTTATAACTATATAGCCATTTATGTCTCTTTCCATTTATATCCTCAGATCTTCATATAAATTTGAGCTATCAATTAATTGACTTTGATTGTGATGTGTTTTTAAATGAATGTTAATCATTTTTAATATTTTCAAGAGGAATGAATGAACTACTAGAAACTCTAGGAACCTTTTAAACTGTATTTATTTAGGTTGAGAAAAAAAAAATATGGTATACTATTAATATTTAAAAAACTAAATTATTATTTAAATACCTAAAGTGGGGGTTGCAATGATAACCACAATAAAGATAACTTTAATAACCTGAACATCTAATATTCAAAAATCTAGTAATTCGAATGTTCTTCTTCTAAGATGGAACAATGTTACTATCTCTAAT
>JBAMIE010000103.1:5033119-5045082 GCA_037177295.1 Kaempferia parviflora
CGAGCGAGGAGGAGAAGGGACCATGAAATTGGCACCGTCGGAAACTCTTACAAAAAGCTACAATGACTCGATTCGGAAAAGCAGTCAAGGAAGATCGGCCGGACTATTTAGTCGGATTTTTCCATCCTTGAAAGTGATCGGGATTAGATGTTGCACAAAAAAATTTCTCAACTAGTAGCAACAATTTTGGAGAAAGCTCGATGCCCTAATGGAAATCTTAATCTGCCTAAAAAAGGGAAGTTTCACCCATTGAGAAACCTCTGACAATCACTTCCGTTTCATATGGCTCTAAGTGTGTTACTTCAAAATACATATCTAACAAGAGGTCGGTTATTGATGAACTTGATATTCCGACACCTATTATACCTCCGTTAGTTCATAATCAGCCAGTGGAGGATCCAATTCGTGGTTCTTTTTCCAAAAGGATGATTGCTCGTCAGATCCCTTTTCGGAGGAAATACTGCGGGAAGATTTACCCCGTCATTTTATTGCTCCCCACATAGCAGAGTACAGTTGTTCCTCCGATCAAGAAGATCACCTTTGCCGCTTCGAGAATACATCTATCCTACATCAGTACACTGAGGAAGTCAAGTGTAGGGTCTTCTTAACGACTTTCATCGGCTTGGCACAACAATGGTTTAACACTTTAAAGGTCGGATCTATTTCTTCTTTTGATGAATTTGCATCTTTATTCCTGCAGCATTTTTCCAATTCCAAGAGGTATGTTCCAATCCCTCTTAGTTTATTTAATCTCAAGCAGAGGCCTCAAGAAACTTTGAGACAATATGTTCAACGATACAGTCATACGACCCGAGAATTTCTCGCAGCAGTCCTTGAGATATGAATTGGAGCCTTCCCGCAAGGACTTCGAGAGGAGGATTTCTTCAAATTGTTGTCTAAAAAACCTCTTTTAGTAATGGATAGAGTAAACTGAAGAAATCACCCTTTCGAAGTCCTTGTGTGAAGGCTTCCGTTAATATCTCAGGTCTGCGGGAATTTCTTCGGCCGTACGAGTGTATCATTGAACATATTGCCTCAGGGTTTCTAAGGGATTGGAATATACATTTTGGAACTGGAAAAATGCCGCAGGAATAGAGATGCAATTCATCATAGAAAGAAATAAATCATACCTTTAAAGTGCTAAACTATTATTGTGTCGGGCCGATCAAAATCGTTAAGAAGACCCTACACTTGACTCTCTCAGTGTTCTTGTGTAGGATAGGTGTATTCTCGAAGCGGCAAAGGTAAATCTTCCCGCAATATTTCCTCTGAAGAGGGGATTTGATAAGCAATTGTCCTTTAGGATAGGTGTATTCTCGAAGCGGCAAAGGTAAATCTTCCCGCAATATTTCCTCTGAAAAGGGGATTTGATGAGCAATCGTCCTTTTGGAAGAACCACAAAATAACATGTTCATCAATAACCGGTCTCTTGTCAGATCTGTATTTCGAAGTAACACACTTAGAACTATTTGAAACAGGAGTGATTATGAGAGATTTCTCAACGGTGATACTTCCCTTTTTTTAGGTAGATTAAGATTTCCATCAATGCGTCGAGCTTCCTCCAAAATTATTGCTACTAGTTGAGAAATTTTTTTTGCGCAACCTCGAATCCCGATCATTTTCACTGGAATTGGGCAAGGAAGGATGGGAAGATCCGACCGATCTTCTTTGACTACTTTTCCGGATCGAGTCATTGTAGCTTTTGGTAAGACGTCGTGCTGCGAGTTTGTTATAGAATAGCTAATCCGTAACTTCCACGTAAGAGAGAGAAACTTCGAGAAAACCTTCTTGACTACTGATGCACATCATCCATTCGTTGATTTCCACGTAAGGAAGGGAAGGCCTTCGAGGGAGCTATCTCTGTTACTTTCCCTATTTATCACGTGTGGATAACCGAGTGTTTGCTGACGAACGACCTACCTAATCATATTGTCTGGTGATAACATTGCTCTTGATAAAAATATTGTCCCACTGAGCATATAGCCTTGCTGGTTTCTGAGATACGTATTGCTCTTTCAGCTCTCATAGATATATCCCGCTGATGGCATGGATTAAACAGATTGCCCGGATAGTTTTATATAAATTGCTCAGCTGACGTATTGCTCGGATTACCCTAACACAGATCATCTAGCTAACCTTGCAGATTGCCCGGCTGATTTCTAATAACTATATTGCTCGGATGACCCTGATATAGATTCAACATGCAAATTGCCTTGTTGGCTCTGATATCCTTCAGGATCAATTCAGTTACCATCAGATGCTCCCCTTTAGAGTGGAATCGAATGCAGTCTAATAGCAATAAAAATCCGCCTACAATAACCATGGCCATTGACTCTTGTTTTGTTACTTTTGAAGCAGAACCTGATAATTGGTTATTACAGCAAGAATGATAAAAAAAAATCATCTTTTATATATTTCAAGTTTAATTTGAATAAATTATTTTTTAATTTTACTAAGTTTTTTTTTCTATTAGTTAAATCATAGCATATATGCTATTGAGTGAAATTGAAGCGAAAACATGTATTGACATTTCAATTCAAGCTAAGAATTGTGTAAATTAATGGATGGATCTGTTTCTTCATCACTTGCTCTAACTTTCGCACTTATTTTATTTTATTTTTCTTAACATATGGGACTTGTAAAGACAGTATATTTATCTAAAACTTTAGGAAAATTTAGAATTATTCAATTTTCAGGCTAACTACAATAGCCCTGGCTACTAATTTTTCCTCCTTTTCTGTCTTCCTCATGTTTTCTGTTTGTTCTAAGGTGCTCTAAAATATTCTTTGTATCAATTTCAGACTTGATCACCGAGATTTTCTATTGGTTTACGAACGTGCCATTTTAACCCGTAAGGGAATGGTGTATTAATTAGTGTTTGATTACGAAGATGATAGTTGCTGATGATACCATCTGACAGGTCAGTTTCCAGAGTATGATTGCTTTACAATGCTTTAAGTTGTTTATGTATGCTATGATGTAGATAAATGTGCGAATACATTTTATTAGTATTTTTCTTGTTGGAAATGGGATATGATGTTCCATGACGTCTTACACTATTGTTGCTTTCTTTACCTTAGTTTTTTTAATCAATTTTATAATTATATCTTGATAGACTATTTTTTCTTCTTATTGCTGCAGCAAATGTATTTTCCACAATGGTGGTGTATCGTTCATTCATGGTTCTTTCACCAGTATTATTCAGAAAAGGATCCAACATTTATCTGGAAAACTGCAATGGTATACTTTGATTTGTATTGAGCTACATAATCTTCTTTGTAATGTTTGCCAATGGATTGACTTTAAATCCAAGATCATGTTGTTTGAAGTTATTATTTACTTATTTGTTTATATTCAAGTATCTGATTTAGAACTAGGATTCCAATGACTAGGGTAGTGACGTGGATAACTTCAACTGATGGTTTATTTAATTAACTTTGAAACTTCTGTTATTAGTCACTAACTGACTGATCCAAGCACAGGATATGAGATAAAGAGAAGAAATGAGAGAGGAGAGGAACCCCATCATAAGAACTTTCAAAATAGAAATTTTTTGAAAGGTCTGTGCAAACCTTAAATTCCAAGAAGTGAAAAAAAGAAAGAAAAAAAATTGGAAACTTGAATAGCTGTCTTTCTGTCACAACTAGCTGTAAAACCATGGTAGAAAGCAAGATATGTGAAGCTTCTGTTAATTAGCATATACAATATGCAAGATTGCTAATCTTCAAAGAGCATGAAGATCATTAATTTCTAACAATCTGTACTTTCCCTCAAATTTTAGTTTGAGGAAACTTGCGATTCAGTAATTTCTTTTGAAAATACAAGTGAATCTAGGCTTCTCTTTCTCCAGATATTTCATTAGCTCACTTTCTTTTGCATTTAGTCTCTATTTCAAGCTCAATGCAGTTATATCAATATCTTTTTTTTTCCTACTCCAAGTTACTTTTACTTTGCACATAATAAAGAATTCCTGAGTCGTTATAACTGCACAAATAACTTAAACTATACCATTCATCTCCAGTTCCAATTTGTTCTGCAAGACTTTAGCTGACCTAATAAACTAGCTTTGTTCAGGTTAGTCAACTGAAGATTAAGATAAAGTATACTGCATATGCATTACATCTGGGACTGGGAGGCAATCACGTGTCTTTTAAAACAATTATTTATTCATGTATACTACGAGGAAATATTGTTGCCGGAAACTTAATCACCACTTGAGTTCATTTGAAGCCATGCACCACTTTCTTCAAGTTCATTGTAGAATTTCTACGTAGATAAATGACATTATTCAAACATAATCTCTGTTTGCATTCAGTTGTTACCAAGTAGGGTCATATTCTGGTTCAGGGTTTTGGTAACTATGAGCATGTGTTGAAGTGCAAAGCAATTCCTGTAAGATATCTGTATTGGACCTTAATAGAAATCAAAGAACGGTGGTTGCTAAATTTTGCTAATGAAGCTTGTTAATAGGTGTGAGTTCCTAAGTCAACTAGACTGTAGGATTGGATTTGTATTAGTTTGCTTCCGAGAGATGTATTGACTTGGATAGCATAGCATTTTTTCTCTTATCTAAAAAACACAGATTGTTTTGAAGAGTGATCTACTTATTGCTATTTTTTAGTTGCATTGTAAGCTAATGATTCTTATAATTAATAACCTATTCATCAGACTGCAAGCTTGACCAGTTCATTGTAGGAGTGGGCATCTGTAATTAGAACCGACAAACTAAACTAAATCAAGCAGATTAAAACTTTAAAAAAAATTATTAGTTTATCAGTTTGATTTTGATTAGATGACTAAAATAGGCCAAGAAATGAGGTGTGAGAATGTGCCTCGTCAATAAAGAAAGACCACTAATTGATCAGTTGCCTTGAAGGTGAAGACATAACAATGGATAACCCATAATTAAGTGTTCAATTATGTTTAGTAGTTAAATATAGATCATGTTTATTTTTAAAAGACATAACTACCCTCATGTTTTATCCAGTAAAGTTGGATGACCAATTATTTTGTTATTTAGAAGGAAAGAGAGAGGAAGAAAAAATTTAATTATTTTTAATTCCTCGTTTATATTTCCTTCTAAACATGCAGAAATGGAAGGAACTGAAGATTAGTACCTAATGGATACAACTAGGTGATTACTGTTAATTCTTTTTACTATTAGAATGTAAAATGCACACAACAGTAGCAAAAAAAAAAAGTTTAATATGATACGTTGGTGCTAAAGTCATGACAATGAAAAGCTTCATTGTAGTCAGTGAAACCTTCAACTAGATATCCTTTGGTTGTGAAAATCCTTAATATAGAGGTTTAGTTACTGAAACAAAAGAATGAAGAATGGGTTGCAAAGTTATTGCATTACTGGACAAACCCTTCTAGCATGAGATCTGGAAAAAATGGTTGATGATTTGATGCCTAAACATAGTCGCTAAATTTGAAGTTAAACATCAAAGAGGTAACAAAAATTCCCTTTCCAGTTTCAAACTCTAATTTCAGGAAATGTATCTATTACTGGAGAAATGGAAAGAATACAAAAGTTAGTTATTTTGTGTTTACTAGACAATAAATAACTGACTTGTTTGTCTTCTTTATTCTCACCGAGTAAGAGCTCTCAATTTAAGCAACTCGACTTTCTTTATGTCAATTTACACAGCATACATACACTGTAATGAAACCAACCGCTTTGCACAATCTCTGACTTCAAGTTCTGCTGAGGAAATTGCTCTCAAGCATTCCTCTAAACTTCAACTTTTTCATGGCGGGCTTTACGAACTGCCTGCTGGATCTGTCTCTCGTGCTCTTTAAGCATGTCTTCAACATCCCCACCTGGAGGCATCAATGGTCCAGAATAGTGGATTCTTTTGTGCCTAGTACCATAACCCTGAAATGTGTAAAGTGTGCAAGAACTAATTAATTAATATTATAAATCAAGCAACAATAAAATTCAACTCCAAGAAGAAATATGATGTAATCTTAAAACTCCAGCGCTTAAAATATGCTTATGGATGATGTACAAAAACAAGTTAATGGATGAAGTGTGATGAGAGAACATACGATAGCAGTTTCCCTGCTCAATATCCTGTCATCCTTCTTGCGGGTAGAGGCAGATTTATTGAGTATGGCCTTGTTAGAGCCAGAAGCATCAAGTTGATTGTATTTCTTGGTTCCGCTTTCAGAAGTCACCTGCGTTTTTTGCTTCTGTCACAACATGAAAAAGATAGATTGAGAGATAAGATCAATAGAATCAATGGAACTGATAGAAGACACAAGCGAATAAGCCAACATTGTGTTTGCATCAAGCTGCAAATGATCTGTGACTGCATGAATGACATGACTGTGCCTATGGCAACACTATTTCTTTTCTTAGAACAGGAAAGTGTCCACATTAATTCATCTAAGAATCATGAAAGAATTGCGATGAAAAGGTAAAGAAGAAAGACCAAAGAAAATGTGTGAAATACACAAAAGAAAGATCATCAGCAAGAACAAAATATTCAGCTATAGATGGTAGCAAGCGCTACTTTGAACCAAGGACCATATCCAAAAGGTCGTGTAGGTCTCAAGTACTGCCTTCAAAAGTTTAGAGGATCAGCTCATTCCAAGAATATTGTCCAATGTAGAGTGCCAATCGGCCTCATATGTACTGTAAAATATGCAATGCTTTTCAAGAAACCACTGGCCTAAAGAGCAATGCACACCAAGGGCCAAACAAATAAGTTAATATTCCATTTCTTCACCCTTTATGGTTATGCAGTGGATACAGGATACATCAGACATTCTAAAACCACATTGTGCATGAAATATACCTGTTCCATGTTTGCATCTGACAATGGAATTCCTTTGGCATCTTTCATCCCCTGTCTTACAGATTCTGATCTTCCCTTGTTAGCATCTTTTTGTCTGAGGTCCAACAAAGAGAGAGTGAGACTTGTCAATATCAGGGGCGTAACATGCTTATATTGTTTGAATTGTTTTACAACAAAAAGGAGGCAAAGAGGTATCTTTTAAGTTAATCTTAAAAGCAAATTACTTTCGAAGTCTTTCATCCTGAAGCTTAACATCATACTCCTTGCTTGGTGGAAATTTAGGCAAACTTGAAGCATCGCAGGCCAATGGTTTGCTTTTGAAGAACTGCAAAGCATAAATAGAGGTTGATGATTGGTAAATTATATGTGGAATACAAGCAAGTTATTTTGAACTTCCTTCTTAGGTAGGGGATGCAACTTTATGCTTTTACAAGGACATGAATAAAATAAGCTCTAGTTAAACTTCTAAATAGAGTATACCATGCAATGTTAGGCATGTAGAATGAGAAAGAACACAAATCATTTTCCAGCAAGAAATTGTCATCAAGAGCATGCTAAAATATTGCGAAGATAAGAACAGTGAAGAGATGTTTCCTGTATCCACTGCCTGGCCACTAAAAGGAAACATCTCTTTATTAAGATGTTGAGTACAGGAATGTGACATGAGTGTAACTTCAAACGTAGCATGCACAGTTCAAAAGAGGGACACTTGAACTCTTTAAAAAGGTCAAATTTTAGGATAGGGGTATATGGGATTACATTGTACGCATCATTTAGGACTAAAAATTTGAATACTTGACGACCACCCGTTACCTTACATATGTCTTGGTCCCCCTCCCTGACGTGAGGTACCCACGCCCACGGAGACTCCATATGCTTGGCAAGCCAAATGAATGCAAAGATCCATTCCCCTTTGCTAACCAAATCTATACTCGCTCCATCTAACAACAACCTAATCTTATCCCACTAGGTTGGCTTCTTGGTTCCATCACATGAAAACTAAAATCTGACTCCTACAAATTGACTCCCCTCCATAAATAGAATCTTGGCTTAAGATGTCCCGGCATGGTGTAAGCTTCATCTCGCCACCATGTCCCTAACCTCCCTCCCCCATGTGTCATCCAGTGTCCACACTAGTCTCTGTGCATGCTCCGATCTCAGTGGTTACAGCTTAGCTAAGCTTGCAATGATCACAAGTCTTCCTCTTTTGTTTCTTCTTCCCCCGTTTCTTTTAGCTCTGTTTCTTCCTCAGTTGTGTTTGTGTCATGTTGGCACAATATGGGCAGGGGTACAGGAAATGCCAAGTCCAGCATCTAACTGATCCCCCACCCCCCAACACAGAGGGAAAAAAAAAAAGAAGAAAAAACAAGACCTTGCGAAAGACCCAACTGCATCGTAATTTAGCCGAGAGAATCCTTGACTCTATCCTTTACTATATCATCAAAACAACACTAGATCTATATCCTACATTTAGGTGCAACTGCCCAATTAGAATTCTCCCTCACCAATGCCATTCATATTATCCCCTACATATGCCTTAATAGAAGGGTGGGTGCTCCCTCCTGTTCTGTTTAAACATAACATGCTTGCAATATATATCAGGAAATAATTTTTAAAAATGATAAAAGAAAGCAAAACATAACTGCAATAACAACAAAAATAAAAGCAGAAAATAAAAACTTAAATGAACGATCAAAGCAAACTAGATTACTGCTCACTTCACTACCAAGGGCTGAAGCTGTTGTTCCACGACTTTTGGGCTCGAGTGCGAGAAGGGAATCTAATAGAGTTATAGCTGAAGAGGGGAAATCCCTAAATGTCTCTGCAATACAACGTTTGTATTGGTACTGAGGTTTGAAAACAGTAGCATGAGACAACTTCGATTTCTTCCAGTATTCTTCTGATGGTGATCCACAGAGTTTAAAAATCTTATGCAATTGTTCCACCTACACCGATTTAATAACCCACGAAATAGATCAGATTCAGTACCTTAACAGCACAGAAAATGCCAATGACAAAACACAATTTTGAATTCTGCATGATACTTAAAAACTCATATTGGATAATGAGTTTCTAGATTTCGAGATACCTCTGTTCTTCCAGGCATGATTGGTTTCCCTACAAACAACTCTGCAAGGATGCAACCAGCACTCCACAGATCTACGGAAACACCATACTTTGTAGCACCAAGCAATAGCTCTGGGGGTCGATACCACAATGTTACCACACGACTTGTCAATGGTTGTTTCTGACCAGGAATGAAGGGTGTTGATAGACCAAAATCAGCTATTTTAAGAATGCCATTATCACTAACTAAAAGATTTGATCCCTTGATATCGCGATGAAGAATTCCTCGACTGTGGCAGTGAGCAAGCCCTTGAAGCAGTTGTTGCATGTAACACTTCACCTAGAATACATATTAAGATGGTCTGAGAATATATACTTCTGAAAGTTGCATGAGTTGACGAATACACGTAAGAGACCTGCGGTTCGGTGAGTTTGGGACCCCTCCTTGCAAGAATTCCAGCAAGATCATGCTCCATGTACTCAAAAACAAGATACAAACTCTGTGACATTTGTGATGTAACTATACCTTCAAGCTTTATAACATTTGGATGATCAAGCTGACGAAGAATATGAATCTCTCTTGCCATAAAGCGAACACTGTCGGGATCCATATTAACGAATCGCACCTTCTTTAGAGCCACTATTTTGCCAGTATCGAGATCTCGAGCTTTATAAACAGTACTATAAGTTCCTTGTCCAATCTGAAAATTTGATCAATATTAGCTCCTTTAATCCCTTTCATCTAACAAAAAATTCATATCAATGCTAGATATAACCTAGAGGTCAAAAACGGAGTATAACATAAGACCAAAACATGGCATAACTTGTATGAATCAGAAATCAATAAACATGCAAAATATACAAGCAAAGGAAGCAGCAAGAGTCAGTTCCAACCTTAGCTAGTTTCTCGAACGAGCTAGATCGGCGAGGTAGCCATCCTTGTATTGCTTCCCCAGCTACAGCAGTTAGCCAAGAAGGCCAGCCTGGTGAAGCATGTTCTCCTGCTAACCCACTTGGGGTATCAGGAATTCTAAAATTATCGTTATACTCATCAGACACACCTACAACTTCCAAACCATCTCCAGTACCACCAGTAGCTTTCTTCTCTGCTACTCTAGTCGGCGAGCCAACACCACCGGTATCTCTCTTCTCCCATACTATAGTTTGTGAGTGCAGATTGGCCACCGCATTCTCCTCTGGCTTGGACAGAACCCCCTTATCTGCCTTGGGTGCTTTGGCACCTCCTTTCCTCTTGAATGTGATGAATTTCCTCAGGGACTTTGTTGGGTGGAACCTGTGCTCACGGTTCAAGTTTATGCACTTGCAGTGGATGCAGCCCATAAGCATGTTCAAGTTTATACTTTATACAATCAAATCAGCTGATTAGATGCAAGTAAACATTTATCTGGGTGAATCGAACAGAAATCAATTGGGCAGCAACAGGCATTCAGGTTTGTATCAGGCTCACACTTTTAAATCTTCACCTCCAATGTCTTAAAGCTTGCAATTTTTTCTTTTTTTCCTTGTTCTGAATCTCAGTGATGAACCAATCCCTTGAATCCTAACAATTTCAGAATCCGAGGATGAGCAAACAAGGGAAGTGGACGGCATTCCGATCAAAAGCCGTCGCCATTCTGGAAAAAAGACCAAAAAGAGAAAACCAGGATCGTAAATAAATGTAGCAGAAGAAATCGAGAGAGCAAACCTCTTGAAAGTTTTTCCAAAAAGAAGAAGAAGAAGAAGAAGAATGCAATCGGAACCCAGATCACCAACCTTGTTTTCCCCCCTTTGCCAAGTGAAAGAAACGAATCAAGGATTCCAACATCAGGATCAAGAGACAGCGAGAAAAGATATTGGAAGGGAGGGTTTCTCGGATCATGGAGCCCTAAAATCCCGCTCTGTCAATCAAAATTTATTCATTTTTGTTTCCCTTTTCGCCTGTAGCCCCCTTTTTTAGATTAAAAACAAAAATATATATATTCAGTTAATTTTTAGAAAATAAAATTATTCAACTTAAAAAACAATTATACGTGCCGTTTTAGGACGAAAGAGCCCCCAAACTCAATAAAATATTTTTTAAACCAGATTAATAGAGTGCGGGTTTGGACTATTTTTTTTTTCCTTTTCTATTTTTTTTTTATTTTTTAGAGAATTACTAGAAAATGAATATTAAAAATATAAATTAAACATTATTTTTTAGAAAACGTACATTTTCTAAAAACAAATGAAAAATGTGCCAACCAAACACACCCTTACCCTATATTTGGGAGGAGTTGAGGGAAGGAGAAAGAAGGGTAAGCAAGAGAAAGGGGAGAATTTACCCTTGGGATGAAGTGAGTTAAGGAGGGGAAGGGGACAGAAGGTTAAGCCTTCACCTTGCATGCTCTGCAATTGGAGAAATTTCTTACATCCCAAATTGGGGTGTAAGGAAGGGGAAATGAACCTCATAACAAATTTGTTCCAATTTTATCCATAAATTAAATGAGATATTTTAATATATATATATATATATATATTAAATTTTTAAAATTATAAATAAATTATATTTATTTATTCTATATATTTTTATCATATTAATATTATTAATAATAATTTTATTAATTTAAATAATTTAATTTTTTTTCAAAATGAGGGTAATTTTGTTATTGTATATATTTAACCTTTATTACTTTCCCTTTCCTCCCAAACAAGATAACACATGTTATATTAATAAACCTCTCTCCCTCCAAAATAAGGGAAAGGTAAATACTTTACTTCCCTTCCTTCCCCTTCTATTAATGAATCTTCCCTCATCCCATCCAAACATAGGGTTAGACTTTTTATGCATTTTCCCCCTATTGTGAATTGTTTATGACATTTCTCTATGAGCCCGTTTGGCTAAACTTTTTAAAAACAACTTATAAGTTCATACAA
The DNA here is from genome assembly GCA_037177295.1 of Kaempferia parviflora. Taxonomy (NCBI): domain Eukaryota; kingdom Viridiplantae; phylum Streptophyta; class Magnoliopsida; order Zingiberales; family Zingiberaceae; genus Kaempferia; species Kaempferia parviflora. Next base: position 5,044,906 of record JBAMIE010000103.1, read on the forward strand.
CTTATAAGCTGTTTTAGGAGTTTATAAGTTGTTAGATCTTATTTTAAAAATAAGTTGTTAAAGTGTTTGTGTGAGCTTATTTTAATCAACTTAAAAGTACTGATGTGTTTGGTATTATAAGATCTTTTTATTAATAAAATTACTAAAAAGGGTATAATACTAAATAGAAGATTTTGG
>JBAMIE010000103.1:5065947-5077570 GCA_037177295.1 Kaempferia parviflora
TTAGAATGCTATGAAATAAGGTAAGAATTTGTATTTTGTATTCAAGGAAGTGATTCAATCTGTATCATATAACTTTTACAAGGCAATATTAGAATAATATCTTTACACCCTATTTAGAAAGATTTTAAGTGATATAATTGAATTAAATTTTATCATGAATTAAATTTTATTGTGAATTAAATTAAATTTTTGATTTGAAATAAGTTAGTAAATAATAAAATTAAATTGAATTCTTTGATTTGAAATAAGTTACAACTTGTTTGGAAAGGGGTGGAACAAACTTTAGAATTGGCAAAGAATTCAATTCCACCATTTGGAACAAACTTTCAGTATAGAATTGACAAAGAATTGAATTCCAATTCCATTCAAATCCCTTAAAATAAATCAGACTTCTTTAGGTTGATTTGTGAATGGAATTCATTTAGAAAATTGAAATTACTAAATAGCCCTCTATGTGAATATTAAGTGTTATTGATGAAAGATAAAATGGTACAAATATAAAATTCAATTCAATTCTTATAGATTCCAAATCAAGAAATTCAATTTAATTCTATTATTTACTAACTCATTCCAAATCAACTAATTCAATTCAACTTCTAGAATTCAATTCCTTATGAAATTCAATTCAATTATATTACATAAAAACATTCCTAACATGGTGTTAGTAAATAATAGAATTGAATTCTTATAAGTTTACAATTTTACCCTTGGTTCATAAAATTTAAAAGAATATGAGAAAAAGAAAAGGCTAAAATGGTGATTTTAATTGTATAAGAGAATTGTTTTCCAATTTTCTTCTCAATTCAGACAAAAAACTTTAATTAATTTGAAGGGTTAATAGAAATTAAATTCTAATTCCCTACTAATTTCTTATTGAAAAATTATATAATAAAATTGAATTACAATTCAAATTCAATTCAATGGATTTTCAAACAGGTTAAAATAACAAAAATTTTCTTTTATCAACTTTTAAATAAAATAAAATTTACATTCTCCCGTGTAAGTAGTTGCAAAATTATCGTTGTTTCCGTGATTAGGCGTCCGTGTCTTCGACGAAATCGAGCTGCTCAATGTCTACGTTAAACAGAACGATTAGGCGTATCTTTGACGGAATCGAGCAATCGATGTTTTATATAAAATCTAATAGATTTTGAGATTGACTTTCTGATGATTGGAAGAAGGCGAGAGGAAAACAAAACATCTTAATTTTACGACGATGTGAAGGGGGAGGAGTTAACGACAATGTGCCGGAGAGGGTTGGAGACGTCGACGCCGCCGGCGTGTTTAACGAACTCCGCGGGGGTGAGGAAGCTGCCATGGCACACGCACACTATTCTCACCTCTTCCCCCTTTCGGTACTTGTACAGGAACCCTTCCACTCGCCTCCCATTAGGACCCTCCCCTTGCGTCGACACGAACGGCATCTTCTCCATCATCTTCCTCTCCATCTCCTTCGGCCGTGCTGTGTCCTCACTTCGAGGGCAGAGCTGAGTTTTCCCGCCGAACGAAGCTGGAGGATTTGTTGCTGCTGTTTCATTGTTCTTGTTGGAATTGCCCGCGGAGAGAAGCATTGAGGAGCGACACCCTGGCAGAGAGCAAACGGGATTTAGGAAGAAGGAAATTGAAGAGCATGCTTGAGATTTGGGAAGAAACCATAAACATGATGGAGCTGAGCAGACGTAGAATTTAGCAAACAATTTCTTATCTGCAGCTTCGATTCCAGGAGAAGATCGAAATAGCAACAAAATTAATGCGCATCTATTTAGGAATCGATCGAAATAGGAGCGTAATTAATCAAAGATACCTTGAGAAGCTGCGGTTTCTAAGTCGGCCGTGCAGCTGATACAGCTCCCTTGAGATCCGATAGACCCCTGCGAGATCGGAGGAAAAGTCACGGGAACGTCTGCCGGCCGAGTGGCCGCCATTTTGAGAGGCTGTGCCACCGGCCATGTTGGTCGGCCATGCCGCGTAACGCCATTTCTCGTGCCGAGGTGGACATTGTTAGCTACCGTCGGCTCGGAAGCCGGTGCTGCTAAGCCTTTCCCTCCGCTGACATCCTCGTCCGGATTATCGCCGGGTTTCCCCGACCCCAACCTGACGGAGTTCTTCCTCTCTAATCTCTTCCGCTTCGCCTCCAACCTCTTCAAGCTCTGCATCTGCTTCCGCTTCCTCAGCTCCTCCTCCGTCTCCGTTGGCAGCGAGCTCGTCCTCGTCAAGGCGGTGGCGGAGACAGCCGGGAACTCCGGCTCCCTCGGCAGTGTCAAGAAGGACACGATGGAGGAAGAACGGACCAGTTTTTTGCCCTTGGGGTCGGCGCCGAAGCACCCGCCCAAGGAGAGACCGAGGCTGAGTTCGATCTCGTCGGTGTCCCCTTCCGTTACCTCCGTTGGCTCGTCCATGAAACTATTACCAACGAATCTACGCAAAAAGTCTCTCGGGGACTTCTCCATTGCCTATCTTCGTCTCTCCCTCAGCCTACAAGAGACCCGAACCGAAACCGAAGAAGCCGGAAAAAATGAAATCCAATGGAACTACGAAAATACCATCAAGAAGTCATCTTATCCAAGCATGCTCGGACTTTAAACCAACAGATCCAACATCTCTCTCTGGACTCAAGATCGATTCAAGGATCTTATTGGGAAACCGACAAGGAACAAAGCGAAAAACTGAAGATGAGATTCCGGCGGCGAAGAAAACAGAGGAAAGATCTTTCCTTTTCAGATAAAGCAAATAAGACCCTTCAGATGCCGAAGGTTGAGAGAGGAATCAAACAGGACGCCGACGCCATTAGAGCAAAAAAAAAAAGATGACGAGGACGAGGGAGGAGAGGAGAGGAGGAGGGAAGACGAAGCCGGCGAAGAAGACGAGGAGAAGGAGAGGCCTTTAGGTGGGCACCGGCTGTATGTCTTTTTGGGGAACCCGAAACGCCCGCCACGTCGCCAGGATTCATCACGGCGCGACACGCGTCCAAATCGGACAACCCATTACTTCCACGTGACGGTGGCCTGGAGCGAGATGCGTTGTCGCGAAACAAGCGGCGCGACGACTCTTCGCAGCCCCCGCCGGTGGGTCCTCGCGTCGGAGTCATGACACGTGTCGTGCTGCGAAAGGACGAGCCACGCTCGTCATCCTGTTGTCCCTCTGCCCTCGTGAATCGTGATGATCGTTTCCTCCCCCCTCAGATTTTTTATGCGCCCTCCCTCCTGCCGCTTCGTATCCGCATAAGACACTTTTTCTTAATCGCCCCTGCCATCGCATTAGCATCAAATCACTGTGCGGGCGGAGTTGCGGGCCCCACAATATTCCTCCAATCGCGTAACTAGACTGGAATGATCGTCCATCCCAGACCGTCCGACGGTCAAATAAAGATCAACGGCGATCCGGGAAGTCGCGGTTGCCGAACGTTGACCTACGGTCAAAAAAGGCGAGACGATGACTCAGTAATTAAGCGCGACCTGGCAGGCGGCCACGTGCCCCGAGCCCTCCTTCAGAACGCAGTGGGGGGAAAGAAGTCGCCTCCCTCAACTTGCGCGACATCGTTAAAGCGAAGCGACGCGTGGGTGGGGCGCCTTCCTCCGCCACGTAGGCGACGGCGACCTAATGACAGCTAGCACATGAGGGCAAGTTGCGCCGTCGTGGGACGCGTGTCGATTATCTGCGGTTGGGAAAGCGACGTCGCCATCGCGCGACAAGGAAGGGAGATCTCCGCTGGATTCGGCCGGCTGGGACACGTCATCTGCGCTGGCGTCACCGGGCCCCGCCGCTTGTCGGAACTCCTTTTCCCCACGGTACCCGCTCAGTAGAAAACGTGGACGCTTCGATCGCCGTTCGATGCATCTTCCGTAACCATTATCGGCCGTCCAATAGTTCGATCCGTTATCGATGAAAAGTCCGTCCAATAAGGGCCCCATAAAGGCCGAGTGTCATCCATCAAGAATCATGCGTATTTCTCAAGACGGTGAGAGCTTCACTTATCATCGAAGGCACACAGGTAGTCGCTAAAATGGTCATCAATCATCCCTTGTACGCTTCTACTTTGTTCATAGATATAGAAACAATTTTATGTATTTTTAGAGATTTAACATCAAAATATTTAAATATAACTAACTTAAAATTTCAATTTAAGATGAAGATTTTTTTAACTTTTGGGTGGTGGAAAGGACTGCATGGAGACGAAGATAAGGACACTGAGAAGAAAAAAAAAGATAATTTAGGAGGAGAATCAATGTTCTATTCTCCAAGTGGCACCACTTGTTTGAAAACTAAGGCAATCATTTAAAGGGATGCAGAGGGTTTACATCTATTGTTGGTTTTTATATATATATTTATTATTCGAGATACTTATTATAAGACCATGTGGCGTTGTTTCTCCTGGTAAAACTTTTGAAAGCTAATGCCTGTATGTATTTTAATAGGAAACCAACCAACTTGGCACCAACTGTACGTCTTTGATTTTCTGAAGAAAAGAATATTTCTATCTAAAGTTATCCTTGTGAGAAAAAATAAAATGAAATAATTTCTACAAATATTTGAGTAGGAACTTTCCTGAAGTCTAAGGGTTTGTTTAAAGTTTTATTAGAAATTAGGGTTCTTAGATCCTCGGTATTAAATGTTCTTGTCAAGTGGTGATTGTTCCGTTGGATAATCTGACAGATAATTTTAGATTATCAGTCTTAAAGTCAGGTTGAACTGCTTGGTGGTCTGAAAGATAGTTATTTTATATCGTTAAGTTTTAAAGCAGAGTCGTTAAGTCGAGAAACAGAGTTGGGAGTCGATGTCGTCAAGTCAGAAAGCAGGGTCGAGAGTCAAAGTCACCGAGCCAGGAAGCAGAGTTGTCGAGTCGGGAATCGAGAGTCGGGAATCGAGAGTCGGGAGTTGAAGCCGAGTGAGATGCCGAGACTGCGCTCGCAGTTTCCTTGAAACAGATTCATCATCGAGGTTTTCTCGGATCGTCAGTTTCCCAAGATACAATGGCAGACCATAATCTCCACCAAGCACTGGTGGATCACGGCAAACCGAAAATGCACCCAAATTCTATCACAAGTAGTTCAATCAAATGAATGCACGATTGAGAGAAGAATCGCGGAACGAATGTAAAGGAATATATCCTTTTGTTATTGCTTTCGCTTCTATTCTTCTGCTCTTGCTCATGACCTCTTTTTATAGGAGCGCTCACCCCCCTGCCTGTAATGAATGATTGAGTTATGGACATTCAATGTCGGATTTAATGTATGTTATTATTGTCGAGAAATTATAGAATCATTATTAATGGGTTTAATGTCGATTTTTATTACCGAGAAGTTACGAAATCGCCATTAATTTCAAATTAATATTACACTTTGAGCAGGTAGCAAAAAGAAATTCAGGTGGCAAAAAGTTGGTTTATTCGCTTGGACAAATTTTACCTCAACCAGCCCCGTATTGGACGTGCACAAGTCATATTCACAGATGAGCCAACTTAGTTCAGTGCAATCTAAACCCTAGATTTGCACCCCCTGTGCACCCACGCGTGAGAGAGAGAGAGAGAGAGTCTCTCCTCGTTCATATATTTACAACATCAATGTATGTGTCATCACTAAAAAAATTAATGTAGGATCGATTTTAACACCGTTCTTGAAAATTATATTGAATAACGAAATCAGTTTGAACACAAACGTTTCTATTACTTTACCTTTTCGGAACAATTTTGTAACCGCTCTTGTCGAATAATTTTAACACCGGTTTGCATAAGCCACTGCTATAAACCGCTCTTAATGATACAAGTATTAGAAGCACTCTTGAAACTATTGATACTGCATAATTTAAACCAATAATAATGATAGGAGACTGCCAAACTGGAACGCATCCTCACTTGATCACTTTCCTACAGTGTCTTACCTTACTTACCAATTACGATCACTTGACTTGTCTTTTGACCCACCTGGTCTTCTTACCAGTTGTCGAGTCAGCAGACTCAACTGGACTTAGGCTAATTATCGGGTCCCGCGGACCCAGCTAAACTTTCCACCATATATCGGGTCACTCCTTGACCTATCTGATCTTCATGCCAGTTATCGAGTCTGCAGACCTAACTAGACTTCGACCAATTGTCGGGTCCCGTAGACCCTGTTGAACTTTCCGCCAAATATTGGGTCACTCCTTAACCTATCTAGTCTTCGTGCCAATTATTGGGTTCGCAGACCTAACTGGGCTTCAACCTAGTATCAGGTCCTCTAGAGCTGTTAATTCCTGCACACTTAATAAAGTATTAGATCATACGATTTCTAATTTTAAACCACTTATCATTCATTAAAATATGAGTTTGATCAATGGTGTCAACTGCACCAACATTGTAGACTTAGAATCTTTTATATCATATATCCAACTCGCATCATTATGTCCTTCGATCACAGGAGGATATCTCGTATAATGTAATCAATATTCGTGAGTATACATCAAATACCTCAGTAGTCTTGTTATCCCTAATTTCAAGTGCTCAACATCAAGATTACTTGTGTATCTACTTAGTTTATTTACTGCGTAGGCTAAGACTGGTCGTGCATAATTCATCAGGTACACCAGACTTTCAATCATTTGAGAGTACTCTATCTGAGAAATACTTTCTCCTTGATTTTTTTTTAAAATGTTGACTCGTATCTATCGAAGCCCATGTCAATGTAGTATCACACTTGGTAAATTTCTGAAGAATCTTGTCCACGTAATGGGACTAACTAAGAATCAGTCATTCTGTTATTCTAACAATTTTGATTCCTAGAATCCCATCAGCTAGACTCATATCTTTCATGTCAAATCTTGAGTTTAACATATTATTAGTAGATTTGATTATCTTATCATTACTTACAATGATCAGTATATCATCAACATATAAGCACAAGATGACATTCTCATTATCTGTGACTTTCATATAGACACATTTATCACATTCATTCATTTTGAATCCACATTCCTTCTTAGCATTATCAAATTTTCATGTCACTACTTTAGTGCTTGTTCAAGCCATATAACGACTTCACTAATTTACAAACCTTTTTTTTCTTCTACCCTACCACAGAAAACACTTCAGGTTGCTCCATGTAGATTTTCTTTTCTAAATTCTCATTTAGAATGACTTTCTTTACATCATCTGATGTATTTTCAGATATCATACAATAGCCAACAATACTCTAATGGAAGTTATTCTCAATACCGAAAAATACGTATCAAAGTAATCAAGGTCTTCTTATTGTCGGTATCCTTTAAATACCAATTTGGCCTTGTACTTATCAATTGTGACATCAGATTTTATTTTCTTCTTGAAAATTCACTTACAACCTTGTTGTTTACTTCCTTGAGGAACATCTATAAGTTCTCAGGTGTGATTTTGTAAGATAGAATTTATCTCAGATGCAATTGCCTATATCTAGTGAGGTCCATCAAAAGAGCTTACTATATCTGAGTAACTATAAGGCTCACTTTCCAACATGAAAGTGAGAAAACCCTTTCTATAGGATTTTTCCACCCGAGTTCTTTTGCCTTGTCTGAGCTCAACATCAACTAGTTCATCATCTTCTTCTTCTTCTTTTTGTGTTTTATATGCTCATTTTGAGGAGTTAGCTTCCTCTTGGGTCTTATATAAAAACGCATGTTTGAAGAACGAGGTATTTCTCGATTATATTATCGAGTTCTTGTGTATACTCAGTATTTATGACTCGTACATAAAAAATTAATACGCACTAATTTTATGTGTATATCTAATAAATATGTCATTAATAATTGTTGATCCTATCTCAGTCCTTTTCGGATCATGCACCAAAACTTTGGAAAGATGGGCCCACATTAGAAAATATTTTTAGGACAGTTATTTTTCATTCCACAACTTATAAGGGTTATTATTTATTTTCTTTCAAAGTACCTTATTTAAAAGGTAATTTAGATGTTAACACAGCTCCCCCCCCCCCCTCCTACACATGAACTCTGACAGTCCAGAGCTCAATAGAATAATATTCATCATCTCATTTAGAGTGCAATTCTTTCGCGGAGCAACTTTATTTTACTGAGAAGTATAAGGAATTGTTGTTTTGTGTCTGATCTCATGATCAGCATACAACTCAGCGAACAATGAAACATATTCATCACCTCAATCACTTCAAACCACCTTAATATTTTTATTAAGTTATTTTTCAACCTCATTTTTATAAAGAATAAATTTTCTATAGCTTTATCCTTACTTTTGAGAAGATACACATAACAGTATTTTGTGTTATAATCTATAAAAGTGATGAAGTATTTATTACAACCACGTGTCAATGTACCTTTTGAAGGATCGTAAAAGCACTAAATGGGGGTTAAATAGCGTGCGTCGCTTTTTCACTTTTTTAAAAAATTGAGAGTTAAAATACCGTAGTGGGAAAGAAGGAACGGAAAATAAGACAATTGCTAAAATAAGTATTTTTTTTACTTGGTTCGGAACCTTCAATGACACCTACTCCAAAGCCCCACTCGTTGAGTACTTTCGTAGACAATCACTATAAGCTCAAATGAATTATACAAGTTTTAAGTACAAAGTGTTAGTCCCTTGGGAGACCGGCTAGAGGGTTTTGAATATCCTGCAATTAAAGAAAATATTCTCGAGTTAACTCTAGCAGGGATACAGGGCTAGTTTGACACAACAACCATAAAAAAACATAAATAGAAAGAAGAGGCTCAATATTTACTTAGTTATAACCTAGGTGTTTGTTAATTAAAGACAATGAAAGCTCACTAAAAGGATCTTCTTCTTTATAGGCAAAGAAACCTCTTACACTCTTTGAAAAAACTCAGAAATAAACTAGGAAAACAATACAGAAGTTGTGAATTCATTGTTATTCTATTCCTAACTTCAGGGTGCTTTTATAATCTCCTAGAGATCAGTTTTTAGGGTCTGAAGGCGCCTCCAGGTTGATAAAGTTTTATCTTACGAGATAAAACTTTATCTCCTTGCAACGGCCTCTGATCGGGTCTTGAAGGCGCCTTCAGCTGCTTGAAGGTGTCTTCCCGCAAGCGCGAGGGCACCTTTTGAACATCAAAAGGCGCCTTCCTTGCAGAGCTTGAGGAGGCTCTTTCCAGCACTCTGAAGGCGACTCCAGCAGGTCAACGTTTGTGTTGACTTGTCTCCATCCATCTCCGATTGCTTGGGTGATCGATCGGACATCCGGAAGGCTCACCCGAACTTATATTCTGTCCTTCTCCTCGAGCAGGCTTCTCGTACCTCGGACCGCCGCGCGCATCGTTCTCGTCCGCTGGTGTACTCTTCGCATCTTCTCGTCCTTCGAACATACCGATCCTGTCGACTCGCTTCCCATATTGTCCTTCTCGTCCACCGCGTCTTCCGCTCAACTTTTTATGTTCCTAAGCTCTTGCACACTTAGACACAAAGTTAGAAATTAACATGACCTAACCTAACTTAGTTGATCACATCAAAACTAACGTGGGGCACTAACAATCTCACTCTTTTTGATGTGAGCAACTGAAGTTAAGGTTAAGGTAACAATAAAACTTTAAATAAAAAATTTAAGTCCAATAATATCAAATATGTAATTAAAAGTTCAAAATTTGCTACCTCCCATAAACTTAACATTATTCTTCCCTTGTGATCACATTAAAAATAGGGGTATCAATTAAAAAAATTAATAAAATACTAAGGGTTTATATGAGGTAGTAAATAAATTTTTTGAGATAATTTCGAAATTATTATTCAAAATTTTAAATATTCAAAATCAAAAACTAGATTTGAGAAAATAAATTGTTAAAAAATTTTCAAACATAGAAAAAATTGAAAAAAAAATTTCTTTATCAAGAAATTGTTTGCTAAATTTGTAGAAATTTTTCATGAATAGAAAGATTTTTGCAATCAAAAAATAATTAATTTTTGAAAAATATAATTTTTTTAAAACAATTAATAACAATATTTGTCGAACTTATCAAATTATGAAAAAATTATTTAAGCACGATGAATAGAGAGTTTAAGTATAGAAAATTTAAGGGGGCGTTTGGTTTACCTATTTTCTATTTTCATTTTCTAGAAAATACGTATTTTCTAGAAAATAGAAAATGATAATTTATCATTCTCTATTTTTCTAGAAAATTCTATATCTTTTTTTAGAAAATAAATATGGAAAATGCAAACCAAACACCATTTTTCAGAAAACGCGCTTTTTCTAGAAAATGAAAATAGAAAACGCGCCAACTAAACACCCCCTAATTTTCTTAAGAAATACCCTGCTGAGCAATGATACACTTTAAAAAAAACTCAAAAAAAAAATTCAAGAAAAAATTCAATAATAACACACATGATGAAGTCCACCATTTTATTTTATGTGAACCCTATTATTTTATGTGTCTCATTAAAAAAATTTTTAAATTTTTTTCTCTGTAAATCATTTCTCTTTTAAAAATAAAAAAACATATTGTCGTAAAATAAAAATAAAAAATTTAAAAATCCAATAAAATTATTATATAATGCTAAAATTATTACTTTACATAGACAATCTACTAAACTAAAAACTTATTTATTAAAATATCAAAGAGTATACAATGTTTTAACAATTATCCTTAAAAAATAAATTAGAAGCCTAGAAATTTAAGGGGAAATGCCTAGAATTGAAGTTTCCTAGTTATCAAAACACTATAAACTCGTCGCCCTCTTAAACATCTACACCAGGAGACATTTTCAATCAAAAAATGAAATTGATCCAGATAAAGATGCTGATTGAACTACAGACATCTAATCAAATTTCAGATAATTGTTATTATTTCTTTTCCCCTAAAAGATCATGAATTAATTAATATCAGCAAAATGATCTTAAAAACAAACATAACACAGGGATCCAACTCTCATTTCCTACGAAACTCCTATTTGTCGACTTCTACAAGCAGCATGCTAAAGTTACAACAGTAGAAAGTAGTCGACTACATCTTATTCTGGAGATTGAAATGAACAAGAGCAAATTAAGGTATCATAGAAAGGCTCTCATTTCGAAAATCTGGTTTAGGTTAAATGCATTGAAGCTTTGTTGATCCGGATTATGAATTACTTGTAATGCTGTGAGACCTCCCACACAAGCTTGTCCATGAACTGACATTTCTTATCGAAGCCACAACCTGGGTTGCTCTGAAGAAACCACCATCAGGAAAATATTAGATTTGGATTTATTGATTACTTCAATTGTAATAAAAATGACAAAATCCAATCAAAGCAAAAAAGAATGATGTCTAGTTTGTGCTGCATCAAACTATTCGGGAAAATAGAAAAGGGAAAAGAGGTTTGAGAACTTGTATTGCAATGTTAAACTGGAAGAAAATAGTCATGAGATTCCATTTTCCATAAAGGGAAAATAGTAGCTTCAGAAAGCACATCAGGACTCCAAGAAAAGCCAATAAGTTTAGAGTTCATACTTTTGAACTAGATCCATGAAGAATTTTCATGAAACAATGCTGATGAGAACTACAGAAGTCAGTGTGTAAACCACAACAGAAATTACTCAAACACAACAGATCGCAAAACATACATCATGAATTATTGATGAACAAAAAGATACTTTTTATCCACGAGATAGCATAAAGAAGCTGGGAAAATTAAATATATCCCTGAAGGAACTAAATTAAC
>JBAMIE010000103.1:5154742-5171582 GCA_037177295.1 Kaempferia parviflora
TTAATATTTTTATGAAAGTAAATGATTGAGTAGGGGTTAGATTACGTACCTCACTTACCTTTTTCGCTAATGCTCCCCATTTGTTGATGTATTGTTCCGATGAGGATGCTCCCTCTTCGTCGATGCTTTCTCCGGATGAAGATGCTCCCCTTTCGTCGATGCTTGTTTCTGATTCTTCTTGATGACTTGCCATTAATGCAAGTATGGTACATGCTTCGATTTCTGAATCAGATTCCCAAGTTGCCTTTAGACTGTTGTGCTTCTGGTTGACTTGTCTCTTGCCTTTTACTTTACTTTTCTTAAGTCTGGGGTAATCGTCCTTTATATGTCCTTCTTCATGGCAATTGAAGCACTTTACCTTCCTTCTTCTTTCCTGAGACCTAACAAATTTATTAGTCTTAATAAATTTATTTAATTTTCTTACCAGTAAGGCTGCCTCTGATTCATTGACGGAAGAGTCTGACTCAGGATCGTCCATCTTTGATTTGAAGGCGACATTTTGCTATGGTTCTTTTCTTAATTCTACACATCGAGATTTGTGAAGCTCTAAAGTAGAAAATAAATTTTCCAAAGAACTTACCTCTAGGTCCTTTGAAATGTAATAAGAATCAACTATTGTTGACCAGTCTAGAGATCTTGGAAAGACATTTAAAGCGTACCTTAGTGAATCTCTGTTACTTACCGTTTCTCCGAGATTTGTGAGTTCGGTGATCAATTCTTTCAGTCGGGAGTGCAGGTGCACAATAGACTCATCTTTTTCTATTCGAAGGTTGAGGAGTTGTCTTCGTAATAGATCCTTCCTTGCTAGTTTTGCCTCTGAGGTGCCTTCGTGTATTTCTAGGAATTTCTTCCAAAGGTCCTTTGTAGAGACGTAGTTGCCGATCCTATTAACTTCCTAAGGTGGAAGTACGTTTAGGAGATGAAATTCAGCTTTGCTGTTTGCTACTGCGTCAGACTGCTCTTTCTTTGTCCAAAGATTCTTCATCTTGATCCCATTCTGATCTCTCAGGGCTTCATAACCGTATTTGATTGTTAAAAGAACATCAAAATCAGTTCTGAAGAAAACCTCCATCTTGCGCTTCCAGATGTTGAAGTCCCCCTCGAACTTTGGTGGATGGATATTCTCTCTGACCATTTCTTCGGTGCTTCGGTTGGCGGTTAGTCCTTCCAAAGTGACTTAGCTCTGATACCACTTGTAGGACCGTTGCAGTCCGGTTAGGTGCAGAAGTCGATAATTAATTCTGCAAAAGAAATTATACCAAATTCGGACTTTTAAACCGAACCAAACACAAAGATAAATAATTATAAACTAAAAGTAAAAAGGTACGAGACACTAAGAATTTACTTAGATCGCGATCAAAGGATTGCTACTCCAAGGCAAATAAGGTGCTAATCAAAATCTCCTTCGTGTAGGTGGAGAAACCTCGTACACAGCGTTGCAGCACAGAACTTGAAAGCATAATTACAGAGAAGATTAGAACTGTTTGGAATGAATAAAACAGAGAAACCAGAGCTCTATTTATAGCTCTAGAAAATTCTATCTCTAATCTGTTCGGGGTGCCCAGACCCGTTCGGGCACTCCCAGGCAGTCAAATCTTATCCCCAAGATTAGCTCGTCAACGCGGACTCGGAGATGGAGTTTTCACTTTAGGGCGCCCCGGTTGTTCCTGACCGGTCAACTTTACGTTGACTGGTCCTGCTTTGTCCGGCTTCTTCCGCTTCTGGGTGATTTCGGACAACCAGAATATGACTCACCTGAACCCAATTTCCATCCTTCCTCGAGCGTTCTTCCTCCCCGGCTTCTCATCCCCCGGAACGTCACGCACATCCTTCTCGTCCACCAGTGTACTCTTCCGTAGCTCGCGCGTCGCTTGGATGCGTTGAGCCCGTCGGCTCTCTCCCGCATCATGCTTCTCTTCCGCTGCGTATGTCGCTCGATTTCCTGTGATCCTAAGCTCCTGTACACTTAGTCACAAGGTTAGATAAACACAGGACATAACCTATCTAAGTTAGTCACATAAAAACTACCTAGGGGACCAACAAAAACTTCTATCAAAAATCTTATAAGGTGAAGAAATCATTGGCCAAATAGATACCTATGGATTCGTACTACTATCTCATAGTAATTCTAATCAGATAAATAATACATTGTTAGGAGATGTAAGTGTGGTTAGAAGAAAAGAACTATTTTTTAAGGAACTGTCATACTGGAAGTATCTATAGGATTGATGTGCGTCGATAGAGGGGGGTTGAATATTGACCGTCTTTCTTTTGTATTTTGTCATTCGTTCATTCTATTAGGATTAGTATGTAGTGGAATATAAATAAATAATGAAAATGAAGGAACATACGGGATTTACTTGGTTCCCAACCCCTAGGGTCAGTATGTTCAAGGCTTAATCATGGGAGGCACCCATCCAATAGTGATCTCCTTTCTAAAACTTTTCAGAGGCAAAGAAACCTGTCTTACTGTTTAACAAGAACAAGAAAATATTATAAATTAAAACATAGTTTGTAAATAGAAAGACAAAAAAATGATAGTGGCCGATCCGGAAGTCCTGAGGACAGCGCACCCCTCCTGGAGTGTTCCCTAGTTGTAGAGCATCGTCTTGCTATCTTTTCTTTAGAGCATAGAGATAGAGTGGTAGAAGAAATGTTATTGAATGTAGAATCTTCATCTCCTTTTAAAGAGTTGGATTAAATCATTATCTGGATCAACTCTTATTTAGATGAAGTCATATTTGGATCAAGACTTATCTTTATCCGCATTATCTGGCTTATCCTTATCCTCATCCTAATAATAAAGATGAACCAGATATTTTACCACATCATCTTTCATGTCAATATTTCAAACAATTTATCAATCTGAACCAAACTCAGTCGGTCTACCAAACTGCTAGTTCGGTCTATTGAACTGATTTAGGTCTGGTTCGACTCGAGTAAAGTCTAGTTCATCAATTTGCATTTGTTTACTCTCTGTTTTGCTTCTACTTCCAAGTTCCTGTAAAATAACCATACAAAAAGCAAATAAGCAACCTAGCCTATATCTATAAGTATACCTGACTTATTAGACTTAACTTTTGCTCAGATGTCCCTCCTCTAAGTCTACCATCTAAGAGTTAATCCCTTAAGATCAAGTTATACTCTTGTAAGTCTATCAGACCTACTAGGCTTACCTTTTGCTTAAATATCCCTCCTCCAAGTCTACCATCTGAGAGTCAATCCCTTAGTATCAAGTCGCACTCCTGTAAGTCTATCCGATTTACTAGACTTCAAGCTTAGAACGTGTGAGATATGACAATTAGAATTTTTTGGGGAGTTTTTAGAAAATTTTCTGAGTTAAAACCAAACCCATATGACCTTACTAAGGGAAGATTAAGAATTAATTAAGTTAGGTTAAGTAATTAATTAATTAGACCTAAGTATATAAGCTTAGGATTGGATTAATTCCCGATTTCAATTTTCCTCTACGTATCTGCCCGACGCCCATCTTCATTGCGACACTATCTGTCGTCGCCGCCCGATGCCACGTCACCCATCATCATCGCCGGTCGCCGCCTTATCACTGCCTCGGCCGGACGTGACTAGCCTGTAGCCAGACATGGCTAGCCCACGACCACCGTCGCTTGCCCCATTCTCTGTCGTGCCCTAGATTGTCGCCGCCGACCCATGGTGTTGCCATCCATGACGGGTTGGCCATCGCCGGTACTGAGCCTTGCTTATGTCGCTTCCGTCAACATCAATAGACAGTGTGTACAGATCGACGCTCCACTAAACCCCTCTGTCCCGATTCACTACCGCCCTTCTGTGTGAGTCCAACGTGATAATGCCTTAGCCCCTGCTTTCCTTGTTGTGCTGAGCTCATCCAGAGAGCATCATCGCCGCCACTCCTTCTCGCCAGCCAGACGTGACCGACCATCAACCCTGGTCACAGCTGCGAACAACGTCTTTTAGACGCTTGTTGCTGACACTGTTGACCGCCAGCTTGTCGAGCGTCGCTGTTAGCCAAGAATAACTCCACAGTGAGTTGTTGAGGAGGCAGTCATCATCCAATTTGGGGTAATAGATTTCATTATCTATATTAATTAAAAGTTGATCGTGTAAATTGGGATATGATTATCTGTTAGATTGATGGGTGATAGGATAATTGGAGCATGTTAACGGTAATATTTAATTGAATCCGATTATTAATTAGGTTGATGTAATAATCAAATAATGATGGTTAGGTTATACAGTGATTAATTGTAGGTTTAATGGATTAACGATGATTAAACCATTGTCTTGATTAAAATCTAGTATCACTTATTGATGAAATGGTTGATTAAGGATTATTGGACGAATTTGTTGATATGATTAATTAAACTTGGATTTAATTAAACTAAGGGACAATTAATTTAGTTGTAAATTAACTTGATATGTAATTGAGTTACAAATTAGATTGGTTAAATATTGGATTGATTACTAAATCATTTGATAAGAGAATTATTAATGTGGATTGAAGTGTTATATAGATCTATGATTAATATATTGGACTAAGGATTAATTAAGAAGTCAAATAATTAATCAATAGATTGACTATTAATTAATTAATAGGATGATACATTAATTATATATCCTTAGTTTTGCCTCGTATTCTGTATTGGTAGGATTCGAGCTGGATGTGATCTCACAAACTTAAAAACTGTTGGAACGATCTACAGATAAAGGCAGATACCTCTTTCTTGGCCTCTTTAGTTAATTGAATTTAGTGCATGACTTCATTTGATGAATTAGGTCACTTTATCTTAAATCTACTTGTATTTATCCATGCTTGATACTTTCCTGATTGACCTTGGAGATGATCTAGTTAATGCCTATACAGTCTTAGCTTTAGATATCTATACTCTGTAGAGTATTCATATGTATGGTATATACCATAGGAGATAACATATTGATTATTTATATGCATGTAGCGTATATACATGTATGGTATACACTATATGAATTAATCTGTTTGATTTCCTATATATTGTAGCGTAACCACTTGTGTGGGGTATAAGATAGGTGTTTCTTCGTACCTGTATGTGGTTTAGTAGACACCTATTGGCTTTATCCATACCTATAGATTTATGTGATATATGGATTATACACGGAATGTACATATTTTGATTGAGTGGTTACATTGATAATGATCGTATCTACATCATGATTATTTACATCATGTTCATCATTACACTATATGCATGTTGATGACCATTTGCCTCCCTTGTGGTGTGATGGAGTCATCAGTCATTTTTGTTGTCCATTCGGCCACTTATGAGTAGTGGTAGTTGCAGTTGGGTGTAACTATCCTGTCATGTCGGTTAGACCATTCTGAGTAGTGGCTGCTAGATTCTTGAAGACAATGAGCCTCTTATTATGTAACTAGATACACTACAAGAATTTTGGGATTACACAACACTGAAAAGATAACGTTTTTTAAAAAAAAGTGTTATCTTTTTTTCTTTTACAACGCTTTTAGTGAAAAGTATTGTCTATGTTTTTTAATTTTTGTTAAAGACAATGAGTTTTCAAATAATCGTTGTCTATTGATTTTTTTTTGGAGTCAAAGATAATTATTTAAAAAAAACATTGTCTAAAAGTATTTTTTTAATATCTATACCAACGTTTTTATTTTTCAATTGATGCAAAAACTTCGCACTACGTAAACTCCACTAATCAAATACTAATTAAGTTATAAAACCTAGCCGAAACAAACCCTCTCGACCCCTCTCCACGCACACTCCCAAAACCTATCGAAACCCTCGTGATCCCTTTTTCATGACCCTCCTTCGCTTGAACTGAGGAGACTCCTCTGCCCCCACCGCGACCTTGGATCCTCGGCCACTTCTTTGTGCTAGCTTCCTCAACAACTTGAGGTGTTCGTGACCTGGCTTTTTCTTCTGTTAGCATTGAGTCTCACACCTTTCCCTTCGAGTGACGGCTGCTACAAGGTGCGATAAATCTAAATCTTAGCTATTCCTTCTCATTTCATAAGATGTGCTTAGACTGTGGCCATCCCTTTTTTGTTTAGATCTCCACAATCACATCACGAAATTCCCAACACCAAGGTTGGGTTGAAAAATCCTATGTCTTAACTATTTAGGTCGAATACATAATCTTGCATAATTTGTTATATCAGTAACCTTGTTATACAATGAAGTTGGCTTCATGTGTCTTACTATAGAAAGTATGTTATGAAATTGATAAGTATTTTAGATTAATTAATTGTTCATACATCAAAGTTATGTTTTAATGATATTTATAACTTTATGATTTTTACTGAAAATGAAGGAAGAAGAATCCTCCATAATTATTTTGAATAATGTTGTTATTCTCTTTTTGCCTTATCAATATTAGTCAATTACCTTCTCATATAGTGACATAAAAAATGAAATATTGTTATTTTGTTCATATTTTTATGTTAATTTTTATTCTAGGAAGGTTAAACTGGGTAATTTAGATAATAGGAAATTAGAATATTGAATCTTGCTTATATCTTGTTGGTTTTTAAGCCTTTTAAACAAACAACCTGAGAACATGTGAATACCTTCTACAACAACTGAACTTATGACTCCTCTATGCATATACAATTTTGATTAATTGTTTGACTACTTGTTATTATTTCAGAGTTGTGTTTGTGTTAATATTTTGTTATTTTGTTTACTACTTTTTTGAAGGTGTTAGCTCATTGTTGCTTGGTTAATTGTAACAAAAATGGACAAAGAATGGATGTCAAAGGATAGACTATCACGTGAATATGAGTTTGTATCATTTACAATTAATGATATTTCCAGTTGATGTGCAATGTTGACGCAAAGTCGAAGAAGGGTTGCTTGAGATCAGTAAATAGTAAGTGACGTCAATACAAAACTCATCCCACTCGGACATTCATTTTAAGCAGGCTTGATAAACCCGAGGAGTTGAATGCGCCACCTACTAGCTATGGTATTACAAGAGATGATTGGAGTTCGTTTGTCATAAGTCGCATGTCTGAAGATTTCATTTTAAGAATCTTAATTTATTCTTTAAAACTCATTGAAGACTTCATTATAAGATTTAAATTTGATATGTCACTTGTTTGAAATAACTAGAAACTAAGTAATCAACAAAAAGAGAGAAGAAAATAACACATTTATCCTCATTGACTTTCACGTAAGGGCTATGCACGATTTTTTTTTATTATATTTCCTTATGAACCCTCAAATATATTATGTCACATATATTACTGGATTTTGCTTGTTGCGGGCATCTGAATTATGCGATGATGATGAGATTAATAGGGTTATTATGTGGAAGAAAGGATGAGTTAATAAAGAAGGAGAATTTAAAGGCGTGGATTTGACAAAGAGGGTACAAAAGATTGTAAGCAAATTGATAATACATTAAATCAGCCCTTTAATTATTGAAATGTTAACTTTTTTGCAATATTTCTTCTTAATTTTTGCATGACAGGATGATTATATCCAACAAAAGAGAGAGGGTAAGCTGAAATTTGAAGGGACAAAAGAGGATATACTTATTAACGCACTTGAGCATGAAGAATACAATGGACGTGTGAGGGGTATTGGAGGTGATGTAAATCCAACAATATATTTTAATGTTGGAAGAGCATCGAAGAAATCTGATGTTGCCCAAGATCTAATCACTGAGCATAAAAGGGAGATGATGGAGGAGAAGAAGAAAATTTCAAAACAAATCTGGAAGCAATGGTGTATAAAAGGGGTGCATGCGAGATTGAAATTGATGACAAAGGCAGTTGCTCAGTACAGTTACATCACTTAAAAAAAGATGAGATGAAGATTGATGATGATGACCTACAACTTTTGTCTGTAGCTCATGTTTTACAGGTATAAGTTAAAGCATATTGTCTTGTTACAGATTTTGTGCCTAGCTAATGTTTTAGAAGTATCTCTTTAATACAGATTTGTTTTTTTACAGATTGACACTTGAATATAGATTATTTTTTACAGATTTATTTTTATAGATTTTTTATAAGTATGTCATTATAGATTTACATGTCTCTTTGTACTTTAGCGTAATGCGTTGCATTGACACTAGAATCTAGCACACACATTGTTGTATATGGTACAATTATTTGTACCAATGAACCTGATAAAATGCTTCATGATCTTCCATTTCCCAAGAATTGCATTCGAATCTCTATTAATGAAGCAGTAGACAAATCCACACCTTTGCCATATCCAATTCCAAGTGAATGTGAAGTAATTGGTGATGCTATAGGAACCCATGTGACTTGGCCACAACACTTGATAGCGAAGTAAGATGAGGTATATGTGATATTATATTTCAAATTAAATTGTCACTTTTTGTTATTAATCCACATATCTAACTTGTTTACATTTTAAATTATTAGAAGCCTCGAAGGAAGAAGTTTGAACAACCAAAACAAAAACATACTTTGTCTTCAAGTGTCCCAAGATCATTGCATGTGCTATATTGTTATAGTAAACGTGCACTAGATAAAGGAAGATATATATCAATGCGTTTGGATAATGATGTGTTTGTCAATGATTGTGAACTTTTCTTCTACCTTGAGAATATCATTCTTTTGTATCATTTGGATCCAATTTTAGGGAATTGTGCAGTTGGCTACATGTGGTAAGTGATTTGATTTAAGCAATTTTAACAATTTTTTTTTTGCAAACATGATGTTTATTTCCATTATTGAAACATTATTGTTTAGTATGTTAATTATATTATGTTTGAAATGACAGGTATCTTCATAAAAAGATGGTGAGAGATAACAAGAAAGAGAAATTCAAATTTGTGAATCCACTCACTAATCCTAGCCTTATATGCCAAAATTTACACATGACAAGAAAGGTAAGCTTGAAAGGCTGAACCAAAGGGAAAGTTGTTTAGCATATAGGTTGAGTGGGGCATCAGCAGATTAACTAGTTTTGGTGCCATGTAATATCGAGTAATTGAGAAATTAAACATCACTTTCAATTGTTTCCTTTCAATAATTTATTGAATTATATGTATTAATTATGTATCTGTGCATAGTTTCTATTGGATTCTCACTATCATTGAACCTTACAAGGATGTGATTTATTTGTTGGATTCCCTAAGTCACCGCATTCGCGATGAGGATTGGAAATATGCAGTGGATATGTGAGTTTATATTTATTTTATTAAGCATTTATGTTACTCTATAGAAGATCAGTTCAATCAAATATTATTAACGTATGTGAACGACCTTAAGATTGTTTAATTCAAACAAGGAAAGGAAAGGTAGAAAAAATACCAAGTGGGAAATAGTAAAGGTATGTGCAATTATATTTGATATATATTTTAATGTAAATATTTGTCATTAACAATTTGTCTCGAATTATCATAGACACCTCAGCAACAAGATGCAAAACAATGTGGTTATTATGTGATGAAATTTATGAGACAAATTATTGAATAAGTTGAAACTATCGAGAGAAATTCACTACGATTTATAGTAATTTTATCTTGATTATCTCAAATTATTTGAAGTCAACTATTTACAATTTGTAAATTGAGTGTTGATTTTTTTTTTTCATTAACATACTCTGTGTGCGACCACAGTTCACAAAAGCTTAGTACTCTAAGGAAGAAATTGATGATGTGCGGTCTGAATTGGCAGAATGTATACAAGATCATATTTATGAGTAGGTATGGAATGTATACATATTTAACTAACTCTATTATTGTTCTTGTTGCCTTTCTGTTAATTATGATTTCATGATACTTGCTGGCAGAATGAAGAATGCACTCTTCATTGTCCATGTATTTGCTGACTTCTTCATTTTGATTATGCACTCTTCATTATGCACTCTTTATTATTCTACTGAAATAGAGCTATATAGAAGTTCCATGCATGTCCAATCCAGTACAGCAACAACATAATCAACCTGGCAGATAACTAGAATATTTAATGCTTTCTATCTTTAACCCTAGTTATGGAAGCTGAAATAACTACAATGCAAAGCTAGTTTGCTTCAAACTCTACTGTTACCAAATTCGATAATTTCTCAAATTCTCCCCATTCTTTTCTTTGTAATAGCTACCTTGATATGCTTCTTTCTATTTACTTTAAGAGATTATTCTGCAACTACAATTATGCATTTATTAATATAGCATTTGCTTAACATTCATATGGGAAATTTTTATTTGATGCTTTGTTCATACTATTTAATGTAGTATCATTGGATGGGCATAGCCTTTTAAGATCAACCTCTGAACTATCATATAGCTATGTTTTCAATCATTCTGAATGTAGATATGTTGCTTAATGGCCATTGAGGAATGAGAATAATAGGGAAAAAAAAAATACTTTGTTCAGTTATTAGGTTAGTTGCTTCTACTAAAAATGTGTAAAATAGAAATCACAGTGTGCAAAGATTGAATGCTTGGTTCCTCTTCACAGTGTGCATGTCTCACTCTGAATGGTTGTTCAGTTTCAGGTTAGTTGCTTCGAGATCTATATCCACTTGCATCAGTTGTTGTTTTAGGGATAATATATATCCATTCTTCTCCAGCATGACTTATCTGCTAACTTCCAGACCGAACCATCTTCCTCACTTCATCTACCTGTTTGGAGCACCAAAAGATCGATCTTAACCTAAAAACATTAGCTAAGGCTAGCTTTTGTTCATGTTTTCGATATAACTCTCAATCTAAACGGAAAGCAAGCATAGGGAAAGTGTGAATGTAGATGTATTTCATCTGACACACCATAGCCATCATATAGCTATGTTTTCATCTTGCATTACTTTTTTTTTGAAAGAGATCCCATTATTTTTAAGTCATGAAATTAGGCATGTTCTCAATGCCTATGCAAAGATTGAATGCTTGGTTCATTTTCATAGTGTGCATGTCTCACTGTCTATTACTTCAGAATCCTGAACATAGTGAAGGCTACTGGATCACCAGGCTGCCATCATTGTGTCCCAGGGCTATTGGATCACCAGGCTGTCACAGTGTGCATCTGCATTCCCATTAACATTCATCTCATTTTTGCATCTTTACAACTTATTTTCTGCTTCAATTTTTTATGCATTTTCTTGCAATTTCGCTTCAACTTATTTTCTAAATCACTCGTGTGAATGTAGATGCATTTTCTTGAAATAATAGAATTAAATACTTCATATAAACTTCATAAATTTACCTTCACATTATCATGTAGATTCCAAGCTTGCTTCAATTGCTATTGCAATTGATAAAAGTGACTCTTTTATCCTGCCAGTTGATCTTTAAATGAGAAGATTTTTTTTTCCTTTATGCACTTGCTTTTTGGTTACCTTCTTTACTAAAAGTGGGCAAATTTTGTTTTTATGCAATGTTAAAGCAATGGTAAAGTGCTTGAGAAGTTGGGGACAAAGAAATGTATCATAAGTTAGTGAAGGATGTTTTTGCAAAACTTTATGGATGATGATGTTGTTATTTGACACTTTTGTGAGTACATTCCCCTTCATACAATCTAAGAAGGGATATGGTTTTGTATAAACTAAATTTGTGGATTATGGTTACACTTTTTTTAGTTTGGATTGTATGATATTGTATCTTTTGTGAAATAGCTATTTGTTAACAACTATATCTTCCCACAACATTGTTATATTCTTCCAACAACATTTCAGAGTTTCAATCCCTCAATATATATGAGTTACAACATTTCCCACAACATTTGAGAGTTTCAATCCCTCAATATATGTGAGTTACTGCATTTTCCACAACATTATTTTTTAACAACTATTTTTTATTTGGATGTCCTTGTAGAGATTCAATCCCTCAATAGATGTGAGTTATTGTATCTATATAAACTTGTTGTGAAGTTCAAGTCCTTTCTCTTGCTTAAAAATTTTTCTTTTTGCAGAAACAAATTAAAATGAAGAGGCTGCATATAACCAACAAAATGTTCCTAGTGCTCTAAATTGCGATGAAATTTCAATTAGAACAAACATGACTCAGAATATCTCCATGGACGAAGGAATTCATAGACTTTGGTGCTCATAGACATTTTGATTTTAGATCATATGTATTTGTAATTATAGCCTCAAACTTAATAGAGTTGGATAGTCAAGACTCAGGATCTAATTGAATTTTATACTTTTTTTTTTGCCATGCGAACTTATGGTTGACATTTGATTTACTCATTTTATTTCTCTATAAATAAAAAATTAGGAGATTCTTGTTTTTTATTATTGTGGATATTTATATTTGTTGTTTGTAAAGTTTGTAGATTTATAACACAACACTTTTTTATCTACTAACAAACACAACGATTTTTAAGCATTGTAAAAACTTTGGTTTTGTAAAAAAGACAACGCTTGATAAGCGTTGTCTTTCCGTTGACTTTGTAAAAATAGACAACGCTTTTTAAGCATTGTAAAAATATTGGTTCTGTAAAAATAATAACGCGTATTATGCATTGTAAAAGCATTGCCTTTAAAAAAATAATAACATTTTTTAATTGTTAAAAAAGAGTTGTCGTTGCACAAAACAACAACGCTTTTAACGCATTGTCTTATATTGGACTTTTAACAACGGTACTTTTAACAACACTTTTTCAGCCACAACGACAAAGCGTAAAAAGCATTGTTGTTTAGCTTTTTTCTTGTAGTGCAAGTTTGCAAAACTAATTTCTCAAATAGGCATTTTTTTAACTATTTAAAAAAAATTATAGAAAATCTATTTTTCTCTTGTGAAAATGATAATACCAATGAATTCTAAAATTTGAAAATTCCTAAACTTTCTATTGTTTGAGCATATAGTATCTTTATTCAATATTTCTAATTGTTCTTTTAACTCAAGTTTCAAATTTTTAAAATGCTCTAACTCGCATGCTTTTGCTAATGTTAATTTTAATTGAGCATTTTCTTTTTCTAATTTGGTTGAAGCCTTAGAAAGCGTTTTAATAGAAGAAATAGATTATCGGGAGTAAGGGCACGTATCTTACTTACCTTTTCTGCTAATGCTCTCCCTCCAACATAGCTCTCTTCCGATGAGGATGCTCCACCTTCATCGTTGTTTTCTTTGGATGACTCTCCCCCCGAGTCGATGCTCCTCTTGTTGTTAGACCATTTAGGGCCGAGAAACGGAGGTAAATATCCTGCAAATTCAAAATAAAAGATCTCGAACAAACTTAAGTAGGGATACAAGTTAGTTTAGCACAACAACTATAAGAAACATAAACAAAAGGAAGAGGCTCATAGGTTTTTACTTGGTTACAACTTGGGTGATTGTTAATCCAAGGCAAGTGTAAGTTCACTGAATATCTCTTTTTGCGTAGGCAGAGAAGCCTCTTACAAATTCTTGAAGCTCAGAAAAAGGCTAGGAAGCAGTATAGAAGTTGTGTACAAGAGATACTTTAATTCCTAACTCTAGGGGCCTTTTTATAGGCCTTACAAAGCGTATCCCGAAGCCTGAAGGTGCCTTAAGAGGGGTCAAAGGTGCCTTTAAAGGGATAAAGTTTTATCGCAACGGATAAAACTTTATCCGTTCATTCAAACGGTCGCTGACCGTCCTGAATGCGCCTTCCCGCAAGCGCGACAGCGCCTTCAGGTGCCTGAAGGCGCCTTCCGTGGGTTGGCTGTAGTGGCACGCATGGAGGTGCCTTCAAAGTGCTTGGAGGCGCCTTCTCTGTTTTTGTCTCCGGTCGCTCTGTTAGCTTCCGATCGGCTTCGTTAGCTTTCTGGTTGCTTGGGTTATCTCGGACATCCGGAATAGGACTCACCCCAACCCATTTTCCATCCATCTCCTCGAGCAGCCTTCCTCCCCGGCTTCTCGTCCCTCGGACCACCGCGCGCATCTTTCTCGTCCGCTGGTGTACTCTTCTGTGATTTCTTCCCTCGGATGCACCGAGCCCATTGACTCGCTTCCCATGTTGTCCTTCTCATCCATCGCGTCTTCCGCTTGACTTCTTGTGTTCCTAAGATTCTTCACATTTAGACACAAGGATTAGACAACATAGGACCTAACCTAATTTGGTTGATCACATCAAAACCAGCTCGGGGCACCAATAAATATTTAAAGAGTTAAAGGAGAATTTACCAAATTTATATACAATAAAATCTTCGAGTGTCAGCACATCACCGTGCTCCATCGAACTCGTATCGACAAATATAATACTGAACATAATTCAAATAGTTAAAATACTATCTAATAAGAATAATAACCTAAAATCTGAACATTATCAACAATTTAAAATCGATGAATTATTTTGATCTCGCTACCTTGTATGATTTAACATTCCTAAGACCTCCATTCTAATCTAGATAGCCTTCCTAACTATACGTCGTCGATTAAAACAACCCAAAATATACCTTACAACTTCCTTTGAAGCTACACCTGTTGTTGAAAAATTGGACAAAGCAAGAAAAGGGGTTGATGTTGGCTCAATCTTGTGCTATTAATAGGGAAAAGAATTTGTTGTTGATGTTACTGCTGGAACCCAAGAACAAATAAAAGGAATTATAAGAAAATTGTCGATGAAAGAAAAGGAAGGAAAACCTTTTCCTTTTTGCCGGTGGCCTCGACTAACTCCGGCGAAGGCTCCTGTGGCTGGGGTGGGTTGGAAAAATAACAAAAGAAGTAGGGAGGAGAGCTACTGCTCTTGTTGTTGGGAACGGACAACAACTGTTGTTGCTTGCAGGAGAAGAGAAATGAGAAAGGGGTTACTGTGCTTGAGAAGAAGAAAGGGAAGAGATCTATCATTTGTCGCCGTTTGAGAAGAGGAAACGCAGCAAGCTGCTGCTCTGCTCTTCACTAAAGGAGGTGAAGTAGTGCAGGAGAAAAAGAAGAAAAAGGGAAGAAAGACAAACGAAAACGGAAGAAGAAGGGAAAAAGAAGAGATAGGGGAGTGGCGATCTGGGTGTGAGTATGGTAGTATGACAGTGATAGTTTTTTTTATTATAATACTTAACATTCTCCTCCACTAAAATAAATTTGGTTCCCCAAATTTAAGTAATTGAGGATAATCGATGCCTAAGGAGAATAAGTGAGGTTATTTGGTGCGTATTTCATCCTCACACTCCCAAGTCGCTTCTTGATCAGAGTGGTTCTACCACCCAACATTTACGAAGTAGATGCATTTATTCTGCAATCGATATTCCTTGCGATCCATAATACCAACAGGAAATTCTTCTTATGTCGCATCAGGCTGTAGGGGAACTATAAGATCTTTCAAGACATACGTCGGATCCGAAAAATACTTCCGCAGCATAGAAACATAAAAGATATTATACACTCCTACGAAAGTCGGGGGTAAAGTAAGTCGATATGCAACAACATCAATTCATTCTAGGATCTTAAAAGGTCGATAAATCTAGTACGTGATCACCCACTGCAAATTCTAACATTCATCATCTTCGGTCTGCATAACTCTTTTGTGGACTTTAAGCAGTCAGCAGTCTCTATCTAATAGTCCGTACTAGCTCAGCATCCTACTGAATGCTCTGCGGGCCCAATAGTTGACGTTCACCAACCTCATCCGATAAGATAGGAGATCTACATACTCTGCTATATAGTGCCTCAAATGGTGACATCTGAATAACAGAGTGGTAACTGTTATTATAAGTAAACTCCACCAAATGTAGATGATCCTCCCAACTACCACCAAAATCTAATACACAAGTATGCAAAAGATCCTCTAGAGTCTGGATAGTGCGCTCTCACTGTCCATCAGTTTGAGGATGAAAAGTGGTGCTAAAGTGCAATTCGGTACCAACGCCTTTTGGAAACTCTGCCAAAATCTTGAAGTAAAGCATGGATTTCAATCTGAAATAATACTAAAAGGAATACCATGAAGTTTAATAACCTCCCTGCAATATAACTCTATATATGATCCAGAAATGCAACAGCAAGAAATATGCTGATTTAGTTAATCAATGAACGATCACCCAGATCCAATCATGTCTCCTCTGGGTCCTTGGTAACCCTGTAACAAAATCTATAGTGATATGCTTCCATTTTCATTCTGGCACTACAATCTTCTGGAGTAACTCGGCTGGTCTCTAGTGTTCTGCCTTAATTTGCTAGCAAACTAGAGACCGAGCTACAAAATTTGTAATATCTCTTTTCATACCTTTCCACCAGTATGATCGTCTTAGGTCTCGATACATCTGAGTACCACCCAGATGGACTGAAAATCTAGATCGATGTGCTTCTCGCAAGAGATCTTCCTTCACAGGGTGTACCTTAGGAACGCACAACCTACCTTGAAATCTAAGAGATCCATCCATATCATGTGAGAGC
Source organism: Kaempferia parviflora (assembly GCA_037177295.1). Taxonomy (NCBI): domain Eukaryota; kingdom Viridiplantae; phylum Streptophyta; class Magnoliopsida; order Zingiberales; family Zingiberaceae; genus Kaempferia; species Kaempferia parviflora. The sequence continues at coordinate 5,171,006 of JBAMIE010000103.1, forward strand.
TCTAGCTTGGGGCCTAACTCTAACTCACTAGCTATGGATCTTAGATACTAATCTTCCATCTGATTTTCCTTGATCCACTCAACCAATGGGGATTGAACGATCAAGGAGACCAATATACCACACTATATCTACCCCACTTCAGCCAAATCTAACTCTGCAAATTGTCTGACTATCGCAGTAACTGCTACCTTGTGACATACCAATAAACTTCTATACTTCCTAATCAATGCATCTACTATTACATTAGTTTTCCATGGTGGTAGTTGATAGTGCAGTCATAGTCTTCAGAAACTCCATCCACCTTCTTTATCGGAGGTTTAATTCTTTCTGCGTGAAAAGATATTTTAGACTCTTGTGATCAGTGAATATCTTAAAGGTAATACAGTAGATATAATGTCTCTAGATCTTAAGGGCAAAAATGATGATCGCTAATTCTAAATTATGTACTTGATAATTCTTCTCGTGATCCTTCAGTTGATGAGAAGCATAAGCTACCACTCGACCATGCTGCATCAAAACTGTCCCTAATCCCTGAATAGATGCATCAGTGTAAAGAATGAATCCATCATCTCCAGAG
>JBAMIE010000103.1:5268075-5281943 GCA_037177295.1 Kaempferia parviflora
TTGCTTCATCAGTTTGTAAATTGAAAGAAAAGTTACATTTTTATTAACAAAGTTGTTAGCCTCTATTCTGCTATGTTGTTTATGGTTCTATTTTGCAAACCAGGTGAAAAATCACGGAGTGTCAATTTTTCTTATGGAATCTGGAATGATTGGAACTCTTCAGGCTTTGTGGGATGTCTTTCCTCTGTTTACAAATACTGGATGGGGTGAAAGTTCAAATCTTGTTTTCCTTGAGAAGCACATGGGAGCTACATTTGAGCAACGACCTCAACCGTGGATTTCAACTATCAATATTAATGATATTCACTCAGGAGACTTCTTGGCTATCTCGAAAATTCGTGGACGTTGGGGTGGATTTGAAACTTTAGAAAAGTGGGTCAGTGGGGCTTATGCTGGCCACACTGCAGTTTGCCTAAAGGATTCTGAAGGAAAACTTTGGGTTGGTGAATCAGGTCATGAAAATGAGAAGGTTGGCTCTGATTTATTATTTCCCAGTTTTAAACTATTTTATGAATATTTGGTATCATATTTGTATTGTCTCAGACTAACCAATGCATTGCTTATTTTGTGTGTGATTGCAGATAAGAAATTGTTTAGATATTTGGGATTATGTGTGACATGACTTTTTATATATATAAATTAAACTCCATTAGTCTTCACTTAATGCTTGATGCAAGCAAACCAAAATGATTGTATGCATAATAATACCTACATTTTTTTTTATCAAATTTGATGATCAATAATCAATAAATAAAATAAAACTTGTTTATAAATATCCAATATTTCTTGGCTATTAGGAATATATATCTGTAAGATACAATTTAAAATATCTACTAATATTGTACCCAACGTACATCTTTATGGATGCAATACTAATTTCAAAATTTTCATTTCTTAGCTTTGTTGTAAGAGTATTAAAGTCAAAGATGATCCTAAGTGTTAAAATTGATATGGACATAATCACTTTAATGTCGCAAATGCCGTTACCACATTCTTTCATCTTGGCAAAAACTATTAAATAGTTAAAACTTTCTAGACAACTAATAACTTTGATTCATAGCTAAAACTTACTTCAAATAATGCATATGATGTAGAAAATTAATGTTTCTAAAATGATCAATTTTTGATACACAATTTATCAATTTATATGTTGTCCTTATAATCACATCATGCCATGTTAACTTTGTGCCTTTGTCCCCTTTCTATAAGCTCTTGGCCAATATCTGACTATTCCAAATTCAAGCACCTGGTAAGATCCAGTGATCTCCTTCTGTCCCTTTCCAAGTTAGCTCTAAATTAATTAGTTGGTCTTCTCCGTGGCAGCTAGTACCTAACTTTCCCGTAATCCCAGGGACCAGCTCTTGCTGATGCCTCAACTTTGCCCTTTTGTCACATGTCATAAACTCGATGATTGTTTAGTGTGCAATCATACCCACATCAATTAGCATAGATATATATACACATTCATACATATGAACTACTTCTAGATAACAATTTAGATCAATTTAAGGTCGATATTTATCAATGTAATTAAGATGGCCATGTGGAATCAAACTTCCATCAATTTTTAGATATCAGCAATAAGTCAAACAAGAAAAAGGATTATATAAAATTAGTGGCTACCAATTGTCTCCTAATTTCCCTTTGCAGGAGATTCCCTTTATCCTTTGAGAGATTGTTGTTAAAGTTTCAGGTTTTTCTTTCTGACTACTATTTGAGTATATAAACTCAGCTTGGTATTATATTTTCTATATCATGCTATAGTGCTAAAGTAGTACTTTTATACTTTATTCTTTTTCTAATTCTTATTTATCATAGATGATTCTTCTTTTGTAGGGAGAGGATATAATAGTTATTCTACCATGGGAAGAATGGTGGGAATTTGAGCTTACTAAAGATGACTCAAATCCACACATTGCATTGCTTCCACTCCATCCAGATATCAGAGCAAAATTTAACAACACTGCAGCTTGGGAGTATGCTAATAGCATGTCAAATAAGCCATATGGGTATCATAACATGATCTTCAGCTGGATAGATACTATAAGTGGGAACTATCCACCACCTCTTGATTCACATGTGGTATGACACCATTAGTGTTGCCTTTTGAAACCTATTTTCCGTTTCTTTAAGTCTCTTGTGCTTTTTTTTTTAATTGTCAGTTATTCTTACTATTTTTTCTTACTAATTTGTGGTTCTTTGGGGGTATATTATCACGTTTGATTTTTTGTATTCTGCATTATAAATTCTATTTATGTCCTGTACTCGTGCAAAGTTAATCTTACTTTAAAACTTTTTATTCCCCTAACTAAATATTGCTGTAGCATGCTTTTTAAAATGTATTAATTTGTTGGAACTCCGCCCGACCCACTCATGGTCGGTCCCAAGACCGGATAAAGGAGGAGGGCTGCGTTAGATTGCCAACCAGCGTTAAACTATGACAAATCCTCAATAAATGGATCCATTAAACTATTATGCTAATGCCAGGTTGTTCCCTGGAAAAAGCGTTGTAGGGGTTATAACGTCTCGACAAGGATCGCTTCATCTCCAGAACTTGGGTGTAGTGCTAAATATGCAAAAGTACTCTGGTATAGTGCTAAATATGTAAGAGTTTGTGTTGGTCTGATTGTAACATATTGACAAGGACTGCTACATTTCTATGAGAACTTAGGTATAATGTTAAATAGGAAAGAGTTCTCACACTATAGGTGAGATAAGAATAACATTACAGGAAGACTAATAGTTTAGGATTTGGAACATAAAATATAGGAACTCTTACTAGCAAAGCAATGGAGGTAGTAGATACGATGATTAGGAGAAGAAATAGTTTTTTGTGGGTACAGGAGACAAAATAGGTAGGCGAGAATGCAAAAATGATAGAGAACTCGAGTTTTAAGTTATGGTACGGAAAGAGTAAAACAAGAAATAGAGTGAGTATTTTTGTAAATAGTTCGTTAAAAGATGAAGTTGTTGGAGTAGTTAGAAAGGGGGATAAAATTATAGCTCTCAAGATCGTAGTGGCGAAAGAAGCTATGAACATAATTATCATACCAAATTAAGATTTTGGGACGACTTAGATGAAGTATTATAAAATATTCTGCCAAATAAAATGATTTTAATAGGAGGCAATATAAATGGACATGTCGGAATAAAAAATGAGGAATATGAGAGGCTCCACAGGGTTATAGGTTCAGAACAAGAAATGAAGAAGGGAAGACTATATTAGATTTCGCGATAGCATATTACCTTATACTAGTTAATACATTTTTTAAGAAAAAATAACACTTGGTTACGTTCAAAAGCAGGAATAATAAATCACAAATTGACTTTGTTATGATTAGGAAGAGAGATAGAAAAATTTCTAAAGACTGTAATTTCTGGAGAAAGTTTAACTACTTGACATAGGTTAGTAGCGTTGGATATACGCCTTAATCATAGTATCAATAGAAGGAAAATATACAAACTTCTAAAATTAAGTGGTGGAAGTTATAGGATGGGAAACAAATTATATTTAAGGAGAAGGTAAGAGTACAAGTATTAGGTGAAATATACGGTGACTCTAATACAACATGGGATATGATGATATCAAAGTTGAAAATAGTAGCCAAGAGGTACTCGGTGAGTCAAAGGGGCATGCACCATCAAGTAAGGAATCTTGGTGGTGGAATGAGAAAATATAGGAGAAAGTGAAGGTAAAATGAATAACTTATAACAAATTATATATTTGTAAGAATGAGGAAAACTTAAAATAATATACAATAGTCAAGAAGAGGCTAAGAAAGCGATGAATGAAACAAAAAATGAAACTTTTAAACAATTATATCGAAACTTGGATACGAAAGAAGAGGAAAGCAATATTTATAAAATAACTAAAGCGAGAGAGATAAAAACCAGAAATCTGAGGCAAATAAGATGTATTAAAGATGAATGCAATATGGTACTAGTAAATGATGGAGAAATAAAGAGCGGTGGAAGATATATTTTCATCAACTTTTTCATGAGGTTTAGGTGACCAACTTAACTTAGACAATTTAAGTAGGTCAAATGAGTATAGAAATTTAAATTTTTATTATAGAATTCAAATTGTAGAAGTAGAACTCATTGAACAATTCAAGATACAGTACTATGGCGCATGTTATTGGTAGATGATATTGTTTTGATATACAAGACACATGAAGGAGTAAATGCTAAACTAGAATCTTGGCGGAAAATATTAGAAGTGAAAGGTTTTAGACTTAGTAGAGTAAAGACAGAGTATATGGAATTTAAGTTTAACAATATTAGATATAATGAGACAATTGTTAAGATACGAAATATGAGCTATCTTAAACTGGGACTTTTAAATATTTAGGATCATTTTTATAAAACAATGGAGGGATTGAGAGAGATGTCTTACATAGAATAGAAGCAAGATGGTTCAAACGGAGGTTAGTGTAGAGTGTTTTATGTGATCGTAAAGTACCTCTAAAACTTAAAGGGAAGTTATATAAAATGACAGTTAGACATGCTATGTTATAGAGATGAGGATGTTGGGCACATGACCAGAGGATGAAAGTTACAGAGATGAGGATGTTAAGGTGAATGTGTGGACATAAAAGGATGGATAGAATAAAGAATGAGAGCATTAGAGAGAAAGTTGTAGTTGCATTTATTGAGGAAAAAACTTCGAGAGACGTTTAAGATGATAAGGCGTATACTTAGACGGCCAATAAATACCTTAGTTAGGCGATGTGACATTATGACAAATACGCAGGAGAGGAATGTCAAAAAAAACTTGATTAGTAACATTAATACAAGATAAAATTTATTTAAATATAGATGATGATATAGGGGATAGATAAAATTTATTTAAATATAGATAAAATTTATTTAAATATAGGGGATAGAGCCCAATGACTATAGAGAGATCCATATAACCGATCCCACCTAATGGGCTAAAGCTTGGTTGTTGTTGTAGTAGTAGTATTAATCTGTTGGAAATTTCACTGGTTGTAACTAAACATGCCTACTACCGCAGATTGTATGCTTCCATTATGAACCATATTTCAACTATTTGATTTTTTTCATAGCTATTTTATAGCTTCTAAGTTCTGGTATTGATGGTATAGGTGGCTTCTGTGATGACCATGTGGAATAAAATTCAGCCAGCCTATGCTGCAAATATGTGGAATGAAGCCCTAAACAAGCGGCTTGGAACTGAGGTATATTGAGAACATTCTGTTGCACACTTTTTCCACCTTTCATGTATTTGTGCAATTTTCTTGTTCCATCTATCTACTTGAACTACCTTCTATTTTGCTTCTTGATTAATTTTTCTTTGTTGTGTTGACATTATCTATTTGTATTTTTAAATTAAGTGATAGACATTATCTATTTGTATTTGCGACTTCTTATTCACGTTGACGTTGCATAAAACAACATACAAGAGTTCTATTGTAATGATAATCTCAGCAATGCAGTTCTATAATTTAGCAGGCATAATAATATTCATACCTCTATACCCTCAGTAGTGATAGAGTATTAAAGCTTCCTAGTGTTTAGAAGTGAACATGAGGTTCAATCAACTTTTTTTACTGGGACGATTATAACAGGAGGGAGTAGCTAACTTAGTTGTTTTCAGTTGTAGAATCTCCCCATGAATAAATTTTCTCATTAATCCATGACCTCAATAATGATGATAAATTGATTTTGTTAATGGTTGTCCCCTTTCATTACCTTCTTCACTCTATTGAATTCAATGTTTACCATCATCAAACAAATAAAGTGTTGCACATGACATCTAAGGTCATATTGGATCATTCTTACTCGAACTTTTTAGCACTCTTGAAATTGATATCATTGTTTGTGACCACCTTTAGTCTTACATATATCTCTTGCTACACTATCCATCATAATGATATTATGAATTTGCATTATAGTAGAAAATTAATAATGCTCATCTACATTCTTGCCTAGCTATTGCATATCGATGAAGTCCTATATAGGTCTCGTAGCTTCTTGCACTATAGGATCCATGTCTTAATGTTTGTTCGTCTAGGTACGAACAAACAATTTCTTAAGCAATTTGAGATTGGGGACTAGGACCAGACTTACTTTTGGACGTTGAATACCATACTACAATATAAATTATGTTTGTTGTAGTTGGGGAAATTCAATTACAACAACAACCAAGCTTTATCCCACTAAGGTCGGCTATAGTTGGGGAAATTCAATTGAAATGGAAAATTGGATTGATTTATGTTTTGCCTTTGTATATGCAAACATCAATGCTATCCTACGTGCTAGCCTTATTTAGAAGGTCATCATATCAATATTGATAATATTAACTACATTTTCACGTCATTATCCCATAGAAGAAAAAATGACATACCATCTCATGATGAGTGAACATGAACGCTTGCACTCCTCAATATTGGTGCAATGTTGAACCATTTCCACTAGTATCAGTTGAGTCATTCTCACTATTACTAATTATGTGGTGACTATATCACATTTGTTGTTCATCCTCATATTCAACTTAGGAGGCCCTTCTCCCCTTTCTCAACCCTTATATGTGCATTAGGTTTTTATAGCCCCTTCTCTAAACTTTCTCTCCTTGTGATCCTCTTCTCCTATTCTATTTTCCTCCCTTGAGCAACAATGATTTCCATCTTCATGGCTTGAGGCCAAATGGATTTCATTGGTTTCTGTCCATGCCATCGAGACAAAGGAGCATATCACCAAGTCCTACTCAACATAAACAGCACTATTCCGGCACGGCCAACAGAATGATTAAACCTTGTATCTGCCCATGCCATGTCCTAGTTCTTCGTTGGAATGAAAAGTATCAATCATGCCTAGCGACACAGCTTAATTCTTTAATTATGTTTTAAAATCTTGGTTAATGTTTGTTGCAGAAGGTCTCATGGCCAATTTTTCTGAATATGATATTTCATTTTATTTTAACATAAACAAAATACTTGGTCAGTGTCAAAATTTTAATAACATGTTTCAAACACATTGGAGATTGTAACCCGTATGGAATGAAGCATTGAACAAGCAGGTTAGGAATGAGGTGCACTATCTACATGTCATTTCTCCATTCATGTATCTCCACAATTTTCTTGTTCAAGAACTTCATGCAACTATGAATTGTGCTTTCCTTCTAGATCCTTTTTTTTCTCTTAAGATTGACTGTGCATCTACAGCCTACAAACTTTGATTAATACTTGGCTTTCTTTCAAGTTTGTGAATTAGATGACAAAAGGCTTGGCTGAAAAGCCACACAGCGAATAGTTTGTTTCAGTACTATATACTTGAAAGATTACATCCTTAAAACCAAATTTGAAGTTTGTTGATTTTCTTTTTCAAGTACACTTTTCCTTCTTGTTGTAGATAGTTTGGATAATTTAGTCAACTTTCCATCATGTCTATCATTGTTTTAGGTACGAGTTCATCTGGCTTTAGAATTCACCCTTCCACTAGGTGACTCCACAGAATGTCTTTTCCTCTGGTTTCTTGCATCTGTTCAAACGAATCTTTGAAAAAGAGTTTCAATTCAGAATAGTTTCATAATTTGATACGTTCTTATAGAATAGTTTCATAAAAAGGGCGTTGGAAAATTTTGATATCTTTAAATTCGTCATTTAAAATTGGCCCAGTGGCCCAGATACTTATTCATGATAAAACTTAAATCTCCACGCAGGGTCTTGATCTGCCTGAAATCATTGTTGAAGCAGAAAAGAATGGTACTTCATTTGACGAGTTACTGACAATTCCTGAACAAGATGATTGGATCTACTCCGATGGGAAATCAACATCATGTGTTGCTTTCATTCTCGAACTGTACAAGGCAGCAGGATTGTTTGACCCGATTGCCAACTCTATACAAGTTACTGAATTCACTGTTAAGTCATCCCAACTCGCTGCAAAATTTTAGAAGTTGTAACTGCAATTTTACTAACGCTTGGTGACATGCAGATCAGAGATGCCTACACCCTCAATTTCTTCGAGAACAACTCGAGTCGTCTTCCGGAGTGGTGCAACAAATACGATCATGTGAAACTTCCTTATTGTCAAATTAAGGGAAGATATCGGATGGAACTACCAGGTTACAATACCATGGAGCCATACCCTCACATGAATGAGAGATGCGCATCACTACCACCATATTATGAGAGGACGAGTTATTGCTGAAAGTCGATGTGTAGCTGCATTGTTATGTTATACAGTTAAGTTCTTGTATATATCATGTGGGGAAGGGGGTTCAAAGAACCGTATTTGGTTTTGTTGGGAATTATTGATTGGTTCCTTGGTGGTAGGCCTCTGGGTGTGCTTATCCTGTAGTTGTATATACAAGATGCTTAATTGCTTAAAATCTATACGTCCAGATGTTAGAGGTGCATCATTATACTAATTGTTTCAATATTTTTATAATTATTACAATTATTGTAGATATCACACAATCAATAAGTAAATTACATGCTTATGATTTCAATCAAGAGTGATTTATCATATATCTCAAGTTAAATTAATAATAGTTGTGATTGTATATGATGTATGTTTCTGTTTGAAATTGGTAAAGATGTATCGTTGATGAGGGAGATGACATGTTGACCGTAGGAGGACCTCAAGAAGCGAAAAAAAAAAATCCAAAGTTGGGAGTTAGCCTGCCATGTCATAGAAGTCAAGGGGAGGAGAAAACTTAAGTAGATAGGCTAGCGTAGATACTCTGACTCTTAAATTAGTTTTGAGGCCAAGTTCGATAATCAGGTGATGAATAGTATAAAAATGTTGTAGAGCTTACCTGTGCGTGGAAAAGGACCTTCTTATATAGCACCTTTGCCGCCGCCGTCGCCACCCCAACACCAACCCCAACCCCAACTCATGTAATGAGGCATCTCATCATAATAAGGAAGCTCATCCGACCATTATGTCTAAATGTTACATAGTAATCCCGTGGTAGGTAACAAACTGCTACCTAGCATTAAATGAGATAACGAGCTGGTGGGCCAAGAGAATTAATGAGCCTCTAGTTGATATCCTTTAGTAATGAACACGTGTCACTTATGAGAAGATCTTAGGCCTGTAAATGAGGAATTGGGCTTGGTTGGCCTTGCCAAGGATTTGGGACCTTAATGGGCCCAGCAATGTTCCTTCTACAAACTTGCTCTGTTGAAGCCCGATCGAACCTGGTGTACTACCATGTCCGAATGGCTTAGGGAGGTTAAGTATTTGTGCGGTCCTTGTTAGCTATAGGACCTTTAGCAGACTCAGAGTGATGTTTGTCGACTTAACTGCCCGGTGGACCTTAGCCACTTGGAGGTTTAGGGAATCTGTTCCGCACCATGTTAGATCGGACCTGGGAGCTATGTCCCTTGAAGGTCCTAGAGAGAGGTTAGGTTCATGGGACCCATGAAATGTCCGATTGGATCTAGAGAGAGGTCAGGTTCATGGGACCCATGAAATGTCCGATTGGATCTAGAGAGCACATGGAAACCTCTCATGTGCTCATCAGATGACTTGGGAGCGCTTGATTATATGCGTTGGGCTTCGTGATCTTTGCTAATGTTCAATCGGCTTACTCCGATCGAACCTTAGGAAATCATGCCCTATCCCTTTTGAGGGTTAGGCTCATCCCTCCAATCGGCCTTTAGGAGCCAGTTTTGAGACCAAAATGCTTAAGTTGATCTTTCCAGGACTTTGACTTTCACACTCATGCTTGACTTTAATACCTGTCCGGGGTCCTACCTTATTCGTTGTATCAATGTTTATGATTACCTATATAATTATGATACTCAAATGTGACAAAAGACAATTCGCTCGCCTCCAGCTCCCCCGGCAACTTGTTTCTAGGCCAACACGGAGGAGGCAAATCACGGGTGACTACTAGCCATTAGTACAAATGGTTAAAGCATGGGGGAGGTATATGCTCGGATACGCTGAGTTTCGACCTCAAGAGCTCATGTGGCAACCTTCCATACCTTAACCATTGCGTCGCTCCCAGGACTAATTATGATACTCAAATGATGTTATAGATGAGTGTTATAATATCCACAAATTAATATATTAACAAAATTGATGTCATCACATATTAACAATGTTGTGTTATAAGTATTATAAAATTCTTATAGTAATTTATATAAATATGCACATCAATAAAAATAAAAATATTTTCTCCATGTTTTTCTACCTCTCTTAGCTTATCCTTTTTTCCAATAATAATAAAAAAAATCTGTTGATGGTTTCAAAATTTTTAATCCTATTTATATATGTAACCACATGATCAACGCTGATTACATCACACAACGCGGTAGTGGTTGCACCAAATATTTATTCTATCAAGAATCCGCAGCAATGAAACGAAAAGACGTCGCCGGACACGCAAGCTACAGCTGGTCGCACTGCGCCGCCTCGAACGACAGCGTCCCGCCGGCGAGATCATACAGCACATGCACGTTCTGCTGCATGAAGTTGCCAAAGATGGATAACGTGAAATTAGACCTCACCACCACCACGCACAACAACGCCGCGCTTGAATCCGCCACAATGTAGTTCTCCGGTGGTAGATCCATGTCCGCCCCCTCGAAGTGAAACACCAATCTCGGCACCTGCACAGGTGCCTCGCCGCCGTACGTGAAGCAGATGTCGAGCCCTAAAGCCGACCCATCCGCCGCTGACAGATTCATCTGCGACTCGAACGCTCGCTTCAGCTCCGCATAAGCCGGGTCCACCAGCGTGGTCACGGTAGTGCCGGAGTCGATGACCAAACCCCCGGTCCCGTTCGACGTCATTGAGAAGGTCGTGTTCGGTATCAGAAGCTTGGTCTCGCCGACGGTGATCCCCTGCAATGAAAGGTAGTAGTAGGAGGGGAAAGACGGCGGGTTGGCGACGAATGGGGTGGATTGCGCCTGCGCGCTCAACGTCGCCATGGTGCCCAGAAGCAGAGGACTCGTCTTGTTGTCGCCGTAGGGCGTGAGGCAGTAAGAGAACCTTCCGTTGCCGAGTTGGGACACCAGCGACAAGTTCCCTCTTCCCATCCCCACGATCCCTGACCCCGACGAGTTGTCGAAGTTTCCGTGGTTGTTGTTGCTGCAACCAAAAGCGACGTCGGATACGGCCACCGACCCGAAGGTGAACGTCTCGGTGCCGAGGACGCCGTCGGTGGAGGAGTTATCGCCGTAGGTATAGTCGTAGCTGCAGTCGGAGGCAGGAGGAGCGCAGGTTCTGGTGAAGGAAGGGAGGGAAAGGCACTGGGAAGCGTTGCAGGGCAGGGTGGCGTAGGTGGACGACCGAGAGGGGTCGTACAGCGGCGTGAGCTGGGAGAAGCATCGGACGCAGGGCTGGCACTGCGTCCAGACGAGGTCGCTGCCTGTGTCCATTATGGCCGAGTAGGAGAGCGTCGGGGTGCCGATGGCGAGCTCCATGAGGAACGAACCGCCGCCGGCGTAGAGCGGGGTTTGGACGTCCGTCGACTGGACGTTGCTGCTGGAGGTCATGACGCGGCCAGCGGCGCGCTTGAGCAGCTCTAATTTTGTGAAATCTCGCTGGGAGTCGACGTGGCTGAGCTCGATCCGTACGCCTCCGGTCGTGGAGCTGGACGGCGCGGCGCCGAAGGAAAAGAGAAAGAGCAGAAGCAGCAGTTTCGCCATTGATCCTTCTTAAACTTTTGATCGAAAGAAAGAGATGAGCAAACAAATTAAATTTATAAGGAATTTTACATTAATTAGAATTCCATACGACCAAGCCACGCTGATGATTAAGTTAGAAAGGTTGACCTATTCCATGCAGCATAAGTTTGCAAGTCAACTCACAACCTTAACTTAAGAGCTAGCAAGTTTGATAACAAACTCTTCTGCATTATTTCTTAATTTAATTCTGAAACTTCCTGCATGATTATTTCTTGTTCAACTTACACGATCCATTTGTAATATTTTGTATTAGAGTTAAATAACGCGTTTTAAATGCCGTGCTAATTAAGCTAAGCAGTGAGAACTATATGATTTATAATCAGTCTTGACATGGACATCGTTGCTGTTTAAGCGCCAGTTAATTTGTCAGGTGAATTATTATTTAAAATGCATCGGAGATTTTTTTTTTTTTTTCGAAAACTTATTCGTTTCCTTCGCTTAATTAAAATAAAATAAAATAAAAGTATAAAGATGTTTGTTACCTCGGTAAATTGTCTTTAAATTCCTAACCACCACTCCAACTTCCTCGTAAGTCCCCTGGTCAACAAAATGTTTTCCCACTCCCTGACCAAACCTCTGTGTGTTGTTCAACTCCCTAATGTGAACGAAACAAAGAATGTAAATAGAGTGTAAAAGACAACAAAAGAAAAAGAAAAAAGATCTGGTAGCCACAAAAGGAGGCTGACAAATTGTATATTAAAAACTTAGTTTTACAAAGGAAAAAGAGATATAAATAGATAATAAAGAATAATGAAACACTAATCTACCCTTTTATAATAATTATTATTTATCATATACTAACATCCCCTCAAACTCACGATGCACTAACAGAAAGTATTGAGAGTTTGTTAATCAGAAATTGGAACCGTGTAGTGGAATGCGCCTTGGTGAGCAAGTCTGCAATTTGCATGGAAGATGAGACAAATGACAAGTGATGTTGTCATTCTGATAGTGATGACGAGTGAAATGAGATCAATCTTGATATGCTTGGTACGCTCATGAAAGACATAATTGTGAGTAATTTGAATGACACTAGAATTGTTACAATGTATAGGAGGGTTCGAGAGAAAAACACCCATATCAGCAAGTAGCCAACGTAACTAAACAATTTCAGCAGTAATAGAGGCCATAACACGATATTCTACTTTGGTAGAAGAACGAGAGACAACATCTTACTTTTTACTCTTCCAAGAGATAAGGGAATCTCTCAAGAAAATATAAAACCCTATGGTAGACTTACGATCTGTAGAGTCACCACCCCAATCTGCATCTAAATAGGCCCGCAACTCTAAGGTAAAAGTGGAAGGATAAAAAAGTCTATGAAACTGGGTACCTCGAAGATATCGAAGGATGTGAAGCACTGCTCCCCAATGTACTGAAGTGGTAGAAGTAACAAATTGGTTGACAATGCGTACATCATAAGCAATGTCAGGTCTAGTAATGGTGAGATATACTAGACTGCCAACTATAGTGCGATATAAAGATGGATCTGGCAAGGGAACACCATTAGTAGAAGAATACCGAGCATTAACCTCAAGAGGAGTATCAATAGTGCGAGTGTTGGATAGATGAGCTTGCTCCAGAATGTCACAAATATATTTGGATTGCGAAAGAAGATAGCCACGAGGAGAATAACCTACCTCAAGTCCCAAAAAATAACGCAGAGGACCCAAATCTTTCATATCAAACTCACGAGCCAAATGCAATTTCAACTCTTTTATTCCACTTAAATCATCTCCTGTAATAATCATGTCATTAATATAAAGAGAGAGTAATGTGCGACCTGACAAAGTACAATAAACAAAAAGAGTAAAGTCATGCTGGCTAGGAAGAAAACCAAGAGATCCAATTACAATGGAGAACTTATCAAACTTGGTTTGTGAGTGACACCTGGTGGAGGCACCATGTAAACTTCTTCTTGAATATCTCCATTTAAAAAAGTATTTTTAACATCCATCTGAAAAATAGACCACTAACGAATTGATGCAACTGTAATAAGAGTACGGATAGTAACAAGCTTGGAAACTGGAGCAAATGTTTCCTCATAATCCATACCATACTGTTGGGAAAATCCTTTAGCAACCAAATGAGCTTATACCCCTCAAGTGACCTATCAGATTTTGTTTTGATCTTATACACCCATCGAGAACCAATCGCACGCTTCCCCAAAGGAAGAGGAACAAGATCCCAAGTACCTGT
>JBAMIE010000103.1:5403013-5417101 GCA_037177295.1 Kaempferia parviflora
CTATTAAGTATAAGCATATAACTATCTTGAGTTTCACTGGTGCTACTACATGACAATCTAACGTCTGATTGGAGTTCAAAGTCTTTGCATAAAATTCAAACATAACTAAATTGGGTTATCTGAATTATTATGATAATTTGGTCATCTAAATCTATTAAGTATAAGCATATAACTATCTTGAGTTTCACTGGTGCTACTACATGACAATCTAACGTCTGATTGGAGTTCCTTGATGATTACTAAAAAAGTTTCCTATGTTTTTCGGACATATATATTGGTGTTTTTAATGGATCTCTACATTATGCAGCCACCACTTATCAATGCATTAGGGACTGTCCCGAATGTTTCTAGCCCCATTGTACTTACTGCTGAGCGACCTGATCGACTCATACCTTCTGTATCAATGAGTAACTTGGTAAGCCAATTTTGACTTTAGTGTTGGTGATCTTACTTATCAGGTCTGACAATTACAGTGTTAAATGAGTTGTGCAGGCAGTTGTCGATAGCAACAGGAACGTTGATGTTAAGCCAAGAATTCTAGAGGACACTGAAAAGATCAAAGGTTGGAAGTTAGTTGACATTCTTGACTCTGCACACCTTAAAGCCTTGCGATTGCCAGATACATTGACAGCAAGCAAGGTTTGTTGGTCTTGCTACCTGAGAAGTTAATCAACCAATTTATAGTGTGACACTCTAATCAATCATCTCCTATTTGGCTTATAGGAATAGCTATTTGATTCTCCATGAATTACCATGAAATAGGTAGTTATATGCTTTGTTTAAAGACATGAATTCAAAATATAAATTCATATAGAATTTTAATTCCTTAATCATGAGGGATAACTATTATTTCTCTATTTGAGAAATAATTATTCATCTATTGCTTCCAAAAATACTTATTTATTCAACATTTCAAAGAATATACATGTATTATGATCTTGTAAAGTGAGCCAGTTGGATTGGTCCTACCAGATAGGCCAAGATGGCTGGGTTACTCTAGTTGGTAATTTTCTCATAAATGTAAGAGATTGCATGCATTTCTCGCATTGGATGCTCAAATCCTAAAGTGGATAGTACATTTTCTTACTATTGCAACTTGCAGGCATTTTGGTCTCATGAACAGTTTTGTGGTTTGGAATCACAAAACATGTGGACTGTAAATTTATCGCAACATATTCTTTTGTTATCTTTTAACAATATCTATAATACACATCTCTGGAAAGAGATAACTTGGATTTCTATCGCTATGTTACCAAAGGTTATAATCCAAAAGAAATAGGATATTGTAGTGATGATGCTTCAAGACAAAGCTACGTGCAATCAATCAAAACGTAATAGCAAGTCAGTTATGAAATCAATTTCACTATGGTGATTGTCATTGATACTTCTACTGGGGTAACTTAGAACGTAATACTAGTTTAATAATGTCATAATTGTGCTGCAACAAGCATAGATCTTTTGTTTGAGTTTTGGACCATTGACTTCTTGACTATAGTCTATCATGATGGCCTAATCAAGAAGTCAATTTGATGGACTGCATATGGCACTAGACCACCCCATAAATGAAGCATTCCTTGACCTCAAAATTGACTAATATGATATGGTAACGATAATACATTAATCTTACATGCCAACCAACATTTGTACTATCTGGAAGAAATCGATGCATATATCTTGATCATAGATGTGTGAAAACACCAAAAAAAAATATAGACAGCTTTAGTTGGTAGTAGTAATTTGCTTCCTATTTCAATCATGGTTGTGCTTGTGAACTTAATGAGCATTTCCTTTATTTGCATACTTTCATAATCTTAAATAGGAGGCCTAGGCCTTTTCTCTTATTAACTATTTGCCTATTCAGGGAACATAATTTTTCTTTACTACAGGTGGTGCGTCTGTTATATACAAACTCTGGGCTAGCTATACTAGCTCTTGGCTCCAATGCTGTTCATAAGCTATGGAAATGGCCACGTAATGAGCGGAATCCATCTGTCAAAGTAACAAAAGTTTTGTTTGCAGTTTCTTACTAGATGTCGATACATTTGCTGATGTATTCTTTTGTTGTTTTTTCAGTCAAATGCAACAACTGTCCCTCAGTTGTGGCAGCCATCAAATGGTGCTCTTATGACAAATGAAACAACCGATGCCAATCCAGAAGAAGTGACAGCATGTATTGCTTTGTCCAAGAATGATTCCTATGTAATGTCTGCATCTGGTGGCAAAGTTTCCTTGTTCAACATGATGACCTTTAAGGTGCACAATCTTCCATTCTCATGATAAATGATTTTTAGCTTTTTAAAGTGAAAGATCATATTGTTTTTATATGTTGCAATTTGTATGATGTTTGACAGGTAATGACAACTTTTATGGCACCACCACCTGCTGCTACCTTTCTGGCATTTCATCCTCAAGACAACAACTTTATTGCTATTGGAATGGACGATTCCAGTATTTTAATATATAATGTTCGAGTTGACGAGGTTAGTGTGATCATACTTGCTCATCCTCTATGAGAAGCCAAATGATCCCCTTTTTTTACCTTTTTGGAAGCTAAGCCAAAAATTCCTCTCTTACTCAAACACCAAACTGAAAATTTCTTTATTATGCTTATGCCCAATGCTATTTTCATTGTCATCTTCAGGTGAAAACCAAGCTCAAGTGTCATCAAAAAAAGATTACAGGCCTTGCATTTTCACAGTCATTGAATGTCCTTGTGTCGTCAGGTGCTGATGCCCAGGTATTTAGGTCTACATCTATTTAGATATTTTTATCACATCATTACATAGACCTAAGTGACATGACTACCAATTGTTTACAATTTGAGATTCCAGCATTTTAGCTCTATACTTGAGTGCTAATGTCTCAATACTTATTAGTTTTAACTCCCTAAAGGTTCTGATTTGGTGAATCCAATTGCAGCTATGCATGTGGACTATCGATGGGTGGGAGAAGAAGAAGTCCAGATATATCCAGGTGTCAGCCTCTCGTGCAGCCCCATTAGTCGGGGACACTAAAGTTCAATTTCATAATGATCAGGCACATCTCTTGGTTGTCCATGAAAGTCAATTAGCAATCTATGACAGCAAGCTTGAGTGTTCACGCTCAGTAAGTTCTGATCTTAACATGCCTCTGCTATCCTTGGTTGGTTATGTTGGAATATTTCTCAAAAAAAAAAAAAAAATTCCTTTGCTATGATTGGGTGCTCTATTTTCTCTCAATTCCATAATTCATATGAGAAACTACAATCTCACAGAAGAGAATAAAGCTCACAAAGAGTAGTACTAGAAAAATGATTGACATCGAGAGTAGATCCCTTTTACCCCAAGTTAAATTGGAAATAGAAATAATTTTATATCTAAAAGAATTTTGATCTAATTTGAAATAATTTTCTAATATCTAAACATGATAATTATCAGAACAAAAACAACCTTAATTAATTTATTCTCCTAAATAAAAGAATCTACCAAATTTTTTTTTATGAAGTCCCAAACTTCTAAAAATTTAATTCATTATTTGCATTATCCTTCTCAACCAAGAAAAGCAACTCTCAGTAAATTGTATCTTTCTTAGTTCATCATTTGCAAGTAAGAATCAATCTCTCTAGTCAACTGTATTGTGAAACACCTTATTTCTTGGTTGTCTATGCCTAAGTAAGAATGTACCTGAACTTTAAAATATGTCACTCAACTCAAAAGTTTAGCCGATAGTAGTCATCTCTTGTAAGATTCTCAATCCATCAAATACACCAAACTCTCAGCTCGATCCATGTGTCACCTACCCAGTCCACCTCTTCCGGCTCTTGTCAAAGTTGCCAACTCAATGCTCCTCATCCTATGGTCCTTCGAATGTTTCATACCATCCTTCTCCAATCTTTAGTAGATTTTTATGTAATTGACCTAATCATCATAAGCTCCTTGAGCTTCGTGTGCATTCAACTAAGTCTTTGTAGACTTTATGTATGCACAAGTCATACAAGCAAACCTAACTTAAACCCTTTGGCAAACCCATCAAAATAATTTAGTTGAACATAACTATTTAAGGCATAAATGTCCTTCCATCCATTATAACAAGACCTCTGCATTGAAATTAGACTAATATTCAATAAGTGAGTATTAATGTTTCTCACAGTACAAGAGCAACCAATAGGGTAAACATGAAATTTGTTTGAGTGGCCTCCAGGGCGTAGCACAGACGATGGGTGCATGGCCACCGTCAGGGGTCGATTCCGAGGAACTGAAGCCCTGGGATACACCCCGCCATACGTCTGACGCCTGTGTACCTGCATTTATCTCCCTCTATATCCGTGGGACCGGCTCTAGGGGCCGCTGATGTGGCGGTTCCACATGAAATTTGTTTGAGTGTTTGGAAAGCTGCTGAGGACAAATAAGGATCAGAACCAAATCTAATGCTTTGTAATATTTATATGCATTTATTAAATTCATTACTTGATGCAATTTCCCTATTAACATTAACATAAATCTCTCAAATACATTTAACATTTAATCATTTATCCGGTAGGTGAACCAGGAGTAGGAAGTGACAGGTACTGGATCAAATTAACTAGTTGATGAATTTTGTTCTCGCATAGAGAACAACACACGTGAAGACAATATTATTATTAAATTGAAAAAAAACACATGCATTAGTGCCCCTTTTAAAAGACTCCTATCCAAATAAAAGTTACAATAAATTTGAAAATTTTTGAAGTTAAATTTTTTTTTTTCAATGCTCAGTTCAAAATAGAAGCTTAACTATGATGGTTTATTTGTTGGATGTGGTAAAATCAATCTTGAAGAAAAATGAAAATTCTCCTTATTCTTTCTAAATGCTGATTGAACTGTCCTTTGCAGTTCTCTCTTTCATGCTTTGATATATATCTCCGAGGAATTCTTCCTCTGTGTGAGAATACATTGTAACTTACCTAAATGCGCTGGTTAAAATTAAAGATATCTGTTTTGATACAGTGGTCTCCTAGAGACATGCTCTCGGCACCAATTTCACATGCAATCTACTCTTGTGACGGCTTGTCAGTATACACCGGCTTCTCCGATGGTGCCATTGGAGTCTTCGAAGCAGACAGTCTGAGGCTTCGATGCCGGATCGCACCATCTGCTTATTTACCGGCATCCATTCAAAGGTACACCTAAAAGAGTCTCACAAGATTACCTATACATCTCTTATCTCATTTGCATGGAATCACTTTGAAACTGAATCTTCCTCTTTCAACTCCTGGTTTCCACTTTTCAGTGCTGGGTCTATTCATCCTGTGGTGATTGCTGCTCACCCTACCGAATCCAACCAGATTGCACTGGGTATGAGTGACGGTGCCGTCTATGTTCTGGAGCCATCAGACATGGATCCAAAGTGGGGATCGGCCCCGCCCCAGGAAAATGGCTCTCATCCTTTGACCTCAAATCCGGTCTCCAACAATAACCAGACACCCGAGCAACCTCCACAGAGGTGACGACTTCGACTTGGCTTTCTATAAACAGAGTAGATATTTTGTGCAACTGACTTCAAAGGGATGAGTAACAACCTTTGTGCTGCTCATGTTTCTTTTTTTATGGCAACATGTCTCTCATTGTAAAGCTCGTAATCTTAATCTTTATGATGCATAGAAATGTTTGTAAATGATGCTGATGCAATTAATTGTGCTAGAATTCCTTATCTTCTCTATCTTATTTTATACTGTTTTAGCAATAACAAATAAACAGGTTTATTTACATTATCTGGTCAAAATAGCTGTTCTTTATTTTAAATTTTGTGAAATACGTCTATGCTTTATTTATTATCAAATGCACTCATCTTAATCAAGAAAGGATGGTTGCAAGTTACATATAATTTCTTATACTGATATAAAATTGAATGATTGCAATGAAGTAATTCGCTTTTGCTAAGGTAGTAATCTTTTAGCTTTACTAATATATATTTTAATTAGAATTAAGTTTATTTTGATTTTTATTTGGTAAAGGTAAATAGTTAAATTGAAACTTTATTTTTTTTAAAAAATAAATATGGATAATAACGATCTATAGTTTTAGAAATTAAGAGATTTGTTCTGATTGTTTTCCAAAAAAAATCACGGGGGCCTTTATTTTGGTATACTTCTCATATTTCAATTTTTTTTATTTGCATTGTTATAGTAATTTTGTGGAAAACTGCTAGATTTGAAGTAATTTTAATCAAAATTACCACTAATTACTTAAATATATGGTCAAAATTGTTCTAAACAATTTAAATATTGTTTTATATTGTAGCAGTTTGATTTTAATTTTAATTAAATTGAAATATTTTGAATTAATAATATTTATATTTTTTTAAATATTAAAATAATTTTGATTATAATTATTTAATAATTTGAGTTTATTGGTCAAAGTTGTTAACATAGAGAATGTAAAAATAAATAAGCACCCTTAATTATGAGGATTATAAAAATTGCATTTAAAAAAAAATAAAATAAAAGGGTGTATTTCTCATATCTAAGATACTCTTATTTCAATACTCATCCCATCTAGAAGTGATGAATTGGAAGTTAATTGGACGTAAGACTTCGACTGAAGAACTCTAGGCAAATACTAATAAAGAGAGGAGAAAAATTGTCAGTAAATAAGTCGGGGTTCTTGGCACGGCTACTTCGACAATCAAGTTAGAACTAGAGAAGAGTAAAATGATGACATAAGGTTACCTTCCCCTAGGATTTTCACCACCTAGTTTCACTCATCAAGACCTAGGGTTACTTCCCCTAGGATTTTCACCACATGATTTCACTCACCAGGACCTAGGGTTACCTCCTCCTAGGATTTTCCCTTGCCTAGCCGCGACTAGGACATCTCTTGCCTAATCGCAGTTAGTCACTCGGTACCCTTGTTAGTCATCCGATCAACCTTGACCTGACTAGACTCCATCAATCATATTGTCAAATAAAAATTAAAATCCTAGAGGTAGATTGCACCAATAATCTTTCCTTTTTGATGTTTGACAATATGTTTAAGTTAGACTGTATAACCTATTTTATCAAGTCTTATGCCAAAAAATAAATAGAATTCTAACTTAAACCCTTCTTCTCCTCTCTTTGACTTCATCAAAAAGGTTATGAACTTAATATCAATTAATTCCTAAGGGACTCTTTAGATTTTGCACCAACAATCATATAACGCTTTTGTCACAAAGACATCTCCCTTACCCTATTAAAAGATAATTTTGAGTTGTTTATATTTTCAATTATTCATTTTTCTTTTAAAATTTATTTCGAGACTTACTTGTAAAAGTATTTTAAAGAGATTTTTTATAAGTAATTTTAAAAAGAGTTTTCAAGAGTTGAATTATTTTTACAAAACTAAGTTAGTTTTCATAGAAAGATTGATGCTTCTAAAATAATTTTTCAAGAACTCGTTTTTAAAAGTAATTTTCAAAAATGTTTGAAAAGTATCAAAGGTGTTTTCAAAGAGCTTTTCAAATTAAGAATTTTAAAACATAATTTTCTAAAGAAATTTTCAAAATATATATTTTCTAAAATATAGTTTTTGAAAATATTGTAAAGATTGATTTTCAAAATATTTTACATAGTAATTTTCAAAGTGCAATTTTAAATGGGATATTTTCAAAGGTATTTTCAAGTAGTAAGGAATTTTTAAAATATTTTTCAAAACATAAGTTTTCATAATATTTTCTAAAGCATAATTTTGAAGAATGTTTAAAAAGAAGTTAAGTTGAGACTACCTTTTAAAAAAGAATATCTGAGAATAAAAGTTTTAACTCTTTTTGAAGATATATTTTTAAAAATATTTTATTTTAATCATCTTTTCAAAATGTGTGTTTCAATAGAGTCTCTCTTCCTTAGCCAGACACTCTTTTGGATATCCTTATTACCTACAAGGAAGACATGTTAGGGATCTTTCCGGAGCTGGGGGGGGAGGGTGAATGACTCTGATCACTTCGTCGTTGATGATTTGCAACGGAAGACTAGACTAAGGACTCAACCAAATACTAACACGGTAGATTTATTTTGGTATCCACCTCAAGAAGAGGTGACTAATGCAAGGATTCACACACGCACACCACTCTCCACTATGAAAACAAATACTCCTTCTTGGTGACTCACCGGAGGTGGAGAAACCTCTTACAAGACTCTCAATACAACAAAAAATAAAGAAAAACAAATACAACTAGAATCTTACAAGATTACAACAATGAAACTCTAGCTTCTCTCTTCTTGCTTGAATCTGCCTCTTGAAGTGCAACAACACTATTCTTCAAGATCTGGCTTTGAGAGTCATCGTGGAAGAAGATCGGGGAGAAGAAGTGTTCGTCGCCACCGCAACAACCTTGCTTTTAAACCTGCATGTCACAATGGTCGAATCTGGATCGATCAACTGATCGATCCCCAAGCCTTCTGTGCCTCTCTGGATCTCCTGATCGATCCAGGCACACTCTATGCCTTTCGCGAGAAAAACCTCCCGGATCGATCAACTGATCGATCGGGGAGGGCTGGATCGATAGGTGATCGATTCAATACTTCTCTTTTCGGTCTAAACTTGTTGAATCTCAAGTCTAGACCACCTTACCCAACATCCAGTCAACCATGACCAGTTGGGACTTCATCATACCTAGCATCTGGTCAATCGTGGCCTGCTAGGACCTGCCACCAAGTATCCAGTCAAATCTTTGACCCACTTGGACTTTCCTCTACGTGCCAGGTATCTGGTCAACCTTGACCAACTTGGACTTATCATCTCGTGCCAAGTGTCCGATCATCAATAATCCACTTGGACTTCCAAACACCAGGTGTCTGGTCAACTTTGACCAACTTAGATTTCCATTGTCTAGCTTCACTTACTAGAACTTACCAATTTGTCTAACTTCACTCACTAGGATCTTTTATTGTCTGGCTTCACTCACCGGGACTTTGAATCTTACCTAGCTTCACTCACTAAGATTTTTACCAAGCTGCACTCACCTAGATTTCCATCACCTAGCTTCACTCACTAGGATTTTTACACTGTCTGGCTTCACTCACCTGACTTATCTTTGCCTAACCTCGAATTAGGACTTTTGCACTGCTTGGCTTCATTCACCAGGACTTATCCTTGCCTAACATTCAGTTAGAACTTTTCTAGTCAAGTATTCGGTCAACCTTGACCTACTTGACTTTTATTCGATAATCTTCTAGATAGACAATTGTACACACAATCTCCATCTATTGTCAAACATCGAAATACAAGCTTGAACCAACTCAATGTTGGGTCCAAAAGAATTTTAGATATCTCCACAATGACATGATATTGTCCACTTTGGGTCTAAGCCCTCATGGTTTTACTCTTGGGCTCTACCCAAAAAGCCTTATATATTAATGAAGATATCTTTCTCTTATAAACCCATGATCTTTCCCATGTGTTTTGAATATGAGACTATATTTACAACCTTGTAACCCTAACAGGTTGTCATTCTTTGTGCGCCGTCAGTTTCACCACGAGAGGCAAATGCTTTCAAAAGCTCCATGCATAATATCTCCTCTGTTGGTTTAACATTCATAGCCTCCAACTCTCTCAGTAGTTTCTTCGTTACCCTTGGAAGATCAGGTAGGACAATATGTTATCGGAGATAGAGGAAAAATTTCCCTAAATTGAAATTACACAAAATCAATTCTAACTTATTTGTCGAGATGACTTGAGCAGATAATCTCAGACTGTCCACCTTGAAAGTTAGGCCGAGCTGCTAGGTTGTCATGAAGATAATTACTTTGTATCACTGAGTCCAAAGCATAGTTGAAAAGTAGAGTCGTTGAGTCGTTAAGAAAAGTTATCGAGTCTGGAAAGGAATTCTCGAGGGAGATGCTGAGGCCTGTGTGCTCAACCCAATTTCCTTGAAACAGATTTAGCCTACCTCTGGCTGCGTTTCGAAGTTCTCTCGGCCCATCTGTTTTCCAGGATACAATAGCAGACCGTAATTGCCACCAAACACTGGTGGATTATAGCGAACTAAGAATGCACTCGAGTGCTATCACGAGTAGTTCAGGCGAGCGGATGCATGATTGAGAGAAAAAAAAATCAAGAAGGAAGGTGGAGGAATTCTTTTGCTATTGCTTTTGCTTCTCTTACTTTGCTCTTTCTCACGACCTCCTTTTATAGGAGAGCTCATCCTTGGTTACAATGAATGACCGAGTTATGACCATTCAATGTTGGGTCTAATATCACCCATTATTGTTGAGAAGTTACGGAATCACCATTAATAGGTTTAATATCGATCATTATTACCGAGATGTCACAGAATCACCGTTAATGGGTTTAATGCTGATTATTAATTTCATATTAATGCTTCTGTTACACTCTTGAGCAAATAACACAAAGAGATTCAGGTGGCAAAACACTGGTTGATTCACTTGAGCAAATTTTGCCTCAACCGGTCTGACATTCAAGGCACGAAAGTCATGCTCGTATACGAGTCAACTTGGTTTAGTACAAATTCGGGCCCTGGATTTGCACCCTCTTGAGAGAGTCTCCCGATGCATTTGTTCACGACATCAATGTATGTGTTATATGTAAAATCACAATAAAACTAAGAGTAGGGATGATAATTTCACCCGAACCTGATGAAGGATCCGATATCCGACCCGAATGAAGGAGGGTATAGAGGGACTATTGATACCTAATATCCGACGTGAATGACCGATTAAATAATATATATATATATATATATATATTAGGAAAAAAATTCTTTTCCCAAAATTGACTAACTATTTTTGCTGTAATTAGGAGACTATATAGATGATTAATCTATTCTTTTATATATATATATATATATATATATACTCATCGGACTATCTATTCTTTTAGGAGACTAATATGATGTTAATTTTAATATATTTTTGTTAAATGATAATAGTTAGATAAAAAGAAGAAAAATTATAAATATACATGCAAGATATCCAATTCTTTAATGAGGATGAGTATACTCATCGGATATTCTATACATGATGGGTATGAGGAAAGAAAATATAAAATCCGATCCGAATACAATAAATAAAAGCTTTAGAGAGACCTTGAGAGGTCATAATCCAATATCTCACGTTAAAAATGCTACGATAATGGTTCATTTAGCAACTTAAGGAATTGAAGAAAATAAAACTTACAAACATAACAGGCACCAGGTTAGTTCAAACTATTATGATTCGGCAAAAGAATCGATTTTTAGCTAATCAGGATGTATGCAAATTATTCATCTCCCTGAAAACTTAGCTACAAGAATTGTATAAGGAAGGAAAGGAGCCTATAATCCAAAATCTAGTAAATTTGCTCTATTACATCACTCACTCAAATCTCTGACATAATATGGATAAACCTAAGCCATGATAAATCTGAATTCAATAACTAGTCTTGATCTTTGCATATTCTCATTACAAATTTGATTTGCAGGTAAAAATTATGCAATTAAAGCATGTTCCACTTCTAATTTTACCGATTATTATGCTACAGGAATGACCAATTGACAACTATATATCGATACATGAGTTTGATTGACTCGTCCCCTCTGGGCGATGCGATAGTTAAGGCTTGGGAGCTTGCCACATGAGGTCTAGAGGTCGAATCTCGGCACGCCCGAGCATATACCTCCCCCATGTCTTAACCATTTGCACTTATGGCTAGTAGTCATCCGTGGTTTACCTCCTCCGTGTTGGCTCTGGGATGGATCGGTGGGGACGCTGGGGGTGAACGATTCACCTTTTGTCATACATGAGTTGAACGAGTCGGAGATATTACAAAAACTACCCACATACCTCGCTTATTTATAAGTTGTGTCTAAGTGACAGAGGGGGAGAATGAACGAGATCGGAGAACATCTGAGGATGCGGGATTTGTGATTTATTTATTTGGTTCGTGGATTTACGAAGGACTTTCCAATTGTGTACCTGTGATTGCTCTTCCAACAGCAAGAGGCGATTTTCTTCATCCTGCTTTATTTCCTCTCCGAATTCCGCCGCAACGACTTATGGTTTAATTGCTTCGTACGATTCTATTATAATTCCTACAGGCAACACGAACGGCAAACCGTACCTGCATAAATAACGCATTTATCAACCTCTCTTTCATCTAAATTACCCCTTTCAGTAATTGAGATCGCAAACCAAGCAGAGAGGAGGCAGTTGAGCAGGGTCATGTTGTAGGGAACGCCTGAGAAATCCTCTATGGATCTGCCCCTGATGATCCTCAAGAACGTGACACTCAAACAACAAGAAACAGCTTGTTTTCGTAAATATTTACAGAAAAAAGGAAAAAAAAAAAAAAGGAGGATGAACACAGAAACAACAACAGAGAACAACAACACTCACATTGGAGATGAGAACAGCAAGAGAGCAGTGGCGTTGCCTGTAATCAAAGATCAATGAATTTGTTTGCGATCGCCTTGGAGGTTGTATTTGTTTTCTTGTTTTTCTTCATTGAATTCCAAAGGATACGTAAATGGAATAGAAAAAGGGCGGTTGAACTAAATAGTTATTGTAACTAAATAATTACTTTAAAAATTTATTATTTTGAACTTATTGAATTCATATGTACGTATACGATATCGAAATTTCAAATAACCATCTGCGGCATCAATTGCGGTGCAAGACGTTTTTTTTCACAAGTTGACAGTTGGTTAATCTAACAATAACTAAGTTGAATGACTATTTATTATAAACGCTTTTCGATTTAGCTTGATAGTCAATGAAAAAGTTTTGTGGGTCAAACATATCACTCTCAGAATTGATCAGCATAAACTGAATATCTAATTCTAAAAAAAACCAAAAACTCAAAAAAATAATGTGATTCCTGCAACATCAATATTAGCTTCAATTACCCAAGGTTTAAAATCTCGATCCGTGCCGAGGTTTCGGTCCCAGACCGGAACTATACGATTTCAGTATCGTATTGTGCCGTACCGATATGGTTTTGATATTTTTTTATTTATATATAGTAATTATTAGATAAATATATTTATTGGGCATAATTTAAAAATAAGTTGTATATTAATTTTATATAAATTTTTTATTATTAAACAATTAGAAAAATAATTAAAATATTTTTTATTAAAGAAAATTAATCTATCAATAACTCAAATTAAAATTGATACATCATAATATGTTATCTTATTAATATTAAAAGGAGTGGCGTACAGTAGGTGGAAGTTAAGTATTGACTTTGATTATATTTTACTTAGGTAACATTTAAAACTATCCAATAATCAGATTAAAAATTAAAATTATATAAATTAATAAAAAGATGTTATTTTATATATATAATAAATATATAAATTAATTATTATTCATTTAATTAATTATTAATTTAAATAATATATAATTAAAATGAAAAATAAGTATTAGAATATCAATTAAATATTAAAATATTAAAATATATAAAATAATTAAAAATATCAGAATATAAATTTGATTTATTAGAATTTTTAGAATTTTTTTAAAATTTTTAAATTATTTTAAATTAAAAAAATAGATTTTTAAAATAAAATTTAAAATAATTTAAGAATATTATTTAATAAAATTTATTATTATTTTTTAAATTTTAAAAATATTTTTATATTTTATTGGGATAATTTAATTAGAGTTTATAAAAGCATATTTGAAATACCAGATATAAGTGAGAATTGTTTAATTATTTTAATTGAAATATTCTTTTTCCACTCGCTCGTTACCTAAACCCGCAACGCGCGCCCGCACGCCACCGACACCCGCACGCCAGGGCTGGCGCGGTAGGCCTTCGGTGACTTCTCCGGCGGCACCAAAATCGTCCGCCGACGTCTCTAGCAGCGCCGGAAGCTTCCTGCCACGCTTTCGGCTCCGTCGGAAGCCTCGCATCTTGACATTCGCTGCCGCGATGCTCTTCCTACGCAGCCGCAGGCATCGCGACGCCACTCTAGTGATGCTGCGTGTAATGTCCGCCCTTAATAGGCTACTTGGTGGCGCTACTTGCTCTTAACTTACTTAACTTAACAGGGATAATACCCTACACATGCTCATGAATACTTGAAATTTAGCTTAAATAACAATTCCTCATCTTCACGGGATCAGGCGCCTGATCTCTCATGGCAGGCGCCTGA
>JBAMIE010000103.1:5466642-5476865 GCA_037177295.1 Kaempferia parviflora
GATTTTTGCTTTTCCTTGCCTTAGAGATTGTAACCCTTGAATCTTCCCTTGCTTCCCTTGAATTCCTTGGGCAAGAATCCCCTTGGAAAAATTCGGTCAAGAGGCAAGAGGAGAGGAGAATTTCGGTGAAGAGTAAGGAAGAAGAAGAGAAGAAACTAACTTGAAAAATTTGAAAAGTTTCTTCCAACTTCCCCTTTTATACTAAGGAAGAGAAGTGCCTCTTCACTCTCCTCTAAATCCTTTAACAAGGCTTCATCCTCCTTTCTAACATCAAGTTTACTTAGCATAGTTGGTGGCTCTATATTTCTCCACCCAAGAGGTCTCGGGTTCAATCTCCCGCGACGCACATTTTTTTTCTATATTTTATTTTAGCCTTTTCTTTATTCCTAAGCCCTTTAACAAGAGCTCTCCCTATTCTTTATTGGCGGCCGCCGCTGGCACAACTGGTATTCCTATTTATTTCCATACAAGAGGTCCCGGGTTCGATTCCCCGCAATACCTCTTTTCTTGCTTATTTTTATTTTTGCTCTTTTTCTCATGGAAAAATTCCCAAAATTCGCATAAGTCTTCCTTAATCCTTCCTAAAACCTTTGGTAGAAATTTGGGGCGTTACAAAATACAACAATAAACCTAACTTAAATCTTTGTCCAAACATCAAAACCCTATGGCACTAGAATGCTCCAACATGAGTTTATCGATATCCTAGGGGGAGTAAGTTATCTAAACAAGGGTATCAAATCCTTATTTTGATTCCCGTCTACCAAGCATCAAGAATGAGAATAAAATATATTTCATTTTCATTCCAGCCTTCTAAACCTACTTACCAAGCACCCCCTAAAAAATTAAAGATTTAAAGGTAATTTGTTGTAGTTTTAAATCAATTTTGACTAAATTAGAGCAATTTTGAACGATTTAAAATAAATGAATTAATATCTAAGTAATTTTAATTACTAATTTTCTTTTAATAAAAAATTATATTAATATTAAAATAAAAAATATTTTGGGATGAACATGAAAGGGCCTTTTTTATAATATCAAAAAACGAGGAACTCTATAAATTTTTGCTTCAAGCTGTACATAAACATGTATTGTGTAAAATGGAAGTTCCATTTGCATATTCATGATGGATTTTCTTTCTTTATTTGAATACATCATCATGTTAAATATCTTGCCGTTAATTGCTCCTCAAAAGGCTAATTTCAAATTTCAAAGCAGTAACATATGCCGCCTCTCCTCCGCTCCGCCGCTTGTGTCCACGTGACGCGATGACGTCCCCTCTCTTCCCGTGACGCTCCGTCGATCAGCTATCGCACGGAGCTCAACGGCGGTCATGGCGTCCCTCACGCCGGGCGTCCTCCTGAAGCTGCTCCAGTCCATGAACACCGACGCCCGTGTGGTCGGCGAGCATCGCTCTGCCGTGCTCCAGATCATCGGCATCGTCCCCGCCCTCTCGGTCCCCACTGGTGGCAGCTTCCTACCCTCCCACGGTTTCTACCTCCAGCTATCCGACTCCTCGAACTCCACCTACGTTTCCCTCTCCGACGCTGATGCCGACGCCGTCCTCTCCAGCCGGCCCCAACTGGGCCAGCTCGTCCACGTCGATCGTCTCCAGTTCGCCCACCCCGCGCCCCGAGCCGTCGGTCTCCGACCAGTTCCCGGTGCCCGTCCCCACCCCTTCGCCGGATCCCCTGACCCTCTCATCGCTCGCTCCTCCCCCGGAAACCGCGGCTTCGTCATCCAGCCGGCCACCGCCGCTGACGCTGGTCCTCCGCTCTTCCCCTCCTTTCTCGGGGCCAATCAATCTCACCAAGTAGAAAAAAAATTCGTACTTGCTTCAAAGGAGAATGTTGTCATCGGATTAGGCAAGAACCAGGGAGATTGCTTAGGAAAGAGAACGCGATTCTCCTCCCCCGTCACAGCGAAATTGTCCGTCGGGAAGAGTGGTGCCGTCAGCGCTGATACAAAAGTGGAGCTTTCACGCGAGCCATCTCCTGCCTCGAAGGCAAACTCGCGGCACTCTTCTCCCGCAATGGCGGCGAGGGCCAACTCGAGGCAATCGTCCCCGATCCCGTCCAAGTGCGAGGTGCCTAGCCTTGTGGCGGCCAAGGAGGAAAATCGGAGATCTGTGAGAGAGCCCGCCATTGTCATCCCATCAAGGTACCGTCAGCCATCACCATCTGGGCGGAAGTCCTCTGCCTCCCATATAGGGAGGTGCAACTCCGTGTCTCCGGCACGAAGGCTGTCGATCGGGTTGAAAGTGCCATCACCGGCAATTGGGGACGGCAGTGGGAAGAAGAAATTCGGAGTGGTCGTTGCTGGGATTTCTAGGGGGTCTGATGTACTCATGGGTTCTGCCAAATCCACAAGAAAGAGCTGGGATGATTCAACCTTGACTAGTTTGGCTCTGCCTTCCGAACCCAAGGAGAAGGAAGGATCGAAGAGAAAAGTGGAAAAAGAATCAATTGTGCGAACTCAGGTACCTGTCGAAAACTTTGCTATAATATGTTCATATGTTCAATTGTGATTCAGAGCAAGAAAGAATAAACTCCAAGTTAATTGGATTAGAGAAACTTATTAAAAAAAAGTTTTTTTTTTTTTTTAACTTTAATAGATCTAAGATTGAATATGTATAACATAATTTTAACCTGTAGTAGTGTTAAGATGATTGAACATTTTTGAAGAAGAATAGATTTTTTTAATTAGACAAGTAAACAATTTAAGACAAGATGGAGAAATAGATAGCAGTATTAGCAAGTTTTTGATAGGTAGAACTGGAAAAATCAAAATTTTGAGGAAAACTCAATAAAGTGAGAAATTAGATAATTTCAACACAATGAAAGTAACTGCTATTCAATAAAAATAAAGATGTATATTATGTGTCGTATTATTGAATAATTGATTAATTAATAGACTAATCATATTAATAAAAGCAACATTACATCTCATGACAAATTGTAGGTGGTGGGAATGTAGCCCCCACGGTAGATGGTTCATGCAAGGGAGTTATCATAGATAAGTCAGGGGTCGATTCTCAATGGGTGCGGAATGCCTTGGTTGTCTCACCCCCACCCGCATGCGCTATTGTTGCTGGGGAGGTGATGGTTTCACCTTTTGCCACAGTAAGTGGTGAGAGGGATTTAACTTAGAAGTCACTAGAGTAACAAAAAGTATTTCCCTCTTATTTATCCCCTTGCTAGTATTCAAGCTAAGATTGAGAAAAAGTTATCTAGATTTGTTGAGTTTGTTAAAATCAATTCAATCTGACAATTTCAAACTATTTCATTTTAGTTAAGGTAATGCACCATGTCTTTCCTGTAAGAATAATACAGCAATCGATATGGCTTCCTTTGTTCTTTATTTATTATATTTTTAGTGTTATACTGTAATTCGTGTTGAACTCTCTTCTATATTTGACATTCAGTTGGATGAACCTATTAAAAGTGTCATGTAGTGGTTGAAAGATGTAGATGCCATAATTCTTCCACTGGACTGCTTGGTAGCTTAGATATCCTTGCATAACTAATCGGGATATGGTGAAAGGATTATTTTTTATGTACTTATAGTCATTCTCACTGGGTGTTCAAGCAAGAAAATTGCTATCCTCGTACATGCAACAGAAAATTGGTGAATCATTTTCAGTAGGTTGGTTGTTTTGTAATGCTTTAATAAGGTAAACGGTGGAGTGGCTTTGTGAGTATACACCAATTCCAAATAAAATTAAGAGAAATTGCTGCTAAATCATTGGCTTTTTAGTTTCTTGACCCAGAGATTCAGTTAACCCTCAGTGGTAATTCGACATCTCCACTACTTTAGGCCATTCAGGCATCATCTCTTATGTTGGGTTTTCAAATCCCAAATTGTTCATCTCCGTGTTTTAATCAAAGAAATATGCAATCTTCCCTAAGCTGATTTTCATTTCAACCATTTGAGCATGTGATTTGGACATCATTCACAACCTTTCTTTAACATTTAAGTTAAAAGAAAGTTGATTGTCCTTATAGGTTTGTGAACTGTCTGTTCATTAGTCCTTCTCATTCACTGTCTTAGTTTACAATTTTGGCTGTTTTAGGTTGCAATTGCAAGGCGACTGAGTGATGCTGAAACAAAAGAAATGAGTGCTATGGAGTTGTGTTCCATGCAAACGCCAAGAGCAAGCAATAAGTCTGACTCCTCAACTTTGTCAGAGAAGTCGAGCAACATGGCCACAGGAATTACACTTCATGCTAAG
Organism: Kaempferia parviflora; assembly: GCA_037177295.1. Taxonomy (NCBI): domain Eukaryota; kingdom Viridiplantae; phylum Streptophyta; class Magnoliopsida; order Zingiberales; family Zingiberaceae; genus Kaempferia; species Kaempferia parviflora. The sequence goes on from JBAMIE010000103.1 coordinate 5,470,871, forward strand.
AAGTGGACTGATGGCAGCATATCGTTTGACTCCATCCCTGATCACCTTGCAAGATTAGGAAAAGTATGCCTTGATCATTCTTTTGCTTTTTCATGATGAACAATCAAGAAGCCTAGCAGTTTGCTTGTTTGTTGTTTTGATTGTGCATTGGTACATTCAGGAGGCTTTTCAAAGAAGAAATGTTGCCTCTATAGCTGCAGCAGAGGCTCTGGAAGAAGCCTTGGTAGCTGAATCTCTTATCCGGAATCTTAGGTAACCTTTTATTTATGTTGTTTCAATAAACCACTGACTAACTTAGCTCCTAACTCCCATTTGCAGCATGTTTTCTGAACTCTGTTCATTGTCCCAAGCCAACAATCCTGTGCCAACACTCAACCGATTTCTATCAACCTATGATGACGTTCTAAGGTGTAAAGCCGTGGCTAAATCTCTCTCAGCAAGCCGCAACATTGATGGACTAAAGGATGCAATACCGACCCAGCAAGGCAAATTGGCCACCCTCTGGGTCCAGGCTGCATTAGCCACTGACCTCAAAGCTATTCATTTGCTGAACACTGATATCGAATGCCCACTAAATCAAATGGCTACTGAAAAATTTGCATCCCCACAAGTAGATCATCCTCAGAGAAAGAATGTGCCAAAGAAACACTCATCAGCTAAAAAATGTCACTCAAAGGGTCTTTCCATTGCCTCAATTGGCACTTGGACTCGCGGTGATGGTGCACATGAAGCTGTGGATTTTGCAAATATGTTCGGGCATGAAATGCAAACTTGGTTTCTAAAGTTTGTAGAGGAAGCCATTGAGGCTGGATTTCACCTTTTCGACGAGAACTCTGACAATAACAGAGTTGCAGCAGTTTTGTCACAGTTGAAAAGGATAAATGATTGGTTAGATGGGGTCGGGAAGACATCTGAAGGGGAGGTGCTGAAGGAAAAGATTGAGAAATTGAAGTGCAAGATATATGGGTTTGTTATTGGCCATTTAGAGTTTGCTTTTGATACAACAATTTCACTTGCAACAGCTTAATTAAGATTTTAGGAGATTTATTTGGATTGTGTTTATGGACTGTTTGTTATTTTTTCTAGAGAGATGTAATTCCTTGTTTATGTGTAAGTGTTTTGGTTCTATTATATGTTTATCAAGAATAGATGATGGACTCATTGAGGGAGAATTTTGATGTAATGATAAAGTTATTGTTGCGTGGGATTTAGATGTCACTGGTTTGAATTATGAAATCAATTTCTTGTAATGTAAGATAAAATTATGTACAATAAACCCTTAATGAGTGATAACTTCTTAGTTTACAATGATCTATGTTTATGGTTTATTTCAACTTAATGTTAAATCAGTATAATGATCAAATGCAATTAATTTAGGGAGGCGTTTGGTATATATTTTATAATCAGAATGGTAATGAGTTTGATTGAGGGGGGAATGGATTTAGCGATAACCTAATGGTGTTGGTTATGAAATTAAGGGTATGAAACTCAAATTTAAAATTTGATTCCCGTCTACTAAACATCAAGAATGGAAATGAAATATATTTTATTTCCATTTCAACCTTCTAAACCTGCTTATCATAATAAATATTGATAAAAATTTCAAGAGCAGTAATTGAAATATAGTTTATTATATTAAAACTTAATAATCATTGATAATTAATTAAGATAAAAGTTAATAGTTAAAGTGTGACTATTAATAATTATTAGATAAAGATTATAATGATTTTACAATATTTATAATCAAAATTAAATCTTTATAATCTTTATTCTTTAATAAGCTAGAAAATAAAAAGGCCTCTAATTATCACATCATCAAAAAGTGCTTCTTCTAATATTTACAAAATATTTTGAAGATTGATCTTTTAAATATACAAAAATTATGCTATCAATTTATTAGATAGGCAGATGGAGAGAAAATAACAACCAGATTAGTCGGGTAAAACTGAAAGCTTAAAACTTAAATTATCAAAAAAACAAAAAAAAAACCTTCTCTTTTAAATATCATTTTATGCTCCACTTTGAAACAATTTTAATTAAAATTGCACCATCTTAAAATGATTTTAACTACAATTACACTATCTTAAAGCAACTTATCAAATAGTCACACTCTTGGAGCTACATTATTACTACGGCACAGATAAGTTTAATCAAAACTCTACTATCTTGGAACAACTTTGATATTTTTAATACTCCTGAAGAACACCACCACCATCATCATGCCAAATATGCCATGTTCGCCCCTTTCCCATCACAGTTGGAAACTCAGCTGGGACAAGAGCAGACTGGGAAAGTCGGCTGCTGAACAAATTGACACACAAACATTGAAGATCGATTACCTCCAGAATTAATCTAACGTGTAACGATGATTATTAAGGATATTTAAGTAATATCATATTTGATGAGTTAATTATATTTTTTTTCCATCTATTTTCATATTTACTTTTTAAAAATTATCTTTCTATATTATGTGTAAATATCATTATTAATACTTAATTAGTTTTTTAATTTGGTAAATTTAATTTTTTAAATGTAATTTTTAGTTGGCAAGATTCTATGTTTACCATTGTGGAGAACAAAAGTAAGGACATGTTTTCTTCGCCCCTCCCGAGGCAACTCATTTTGTTCACTAAACCCAAAGCACCCCTACAACTGTCACTGCCTCACCTCCAGCCATGGAGCTCATCAAACCCCCATTTTTCCCCCTTCTTTCATCTGCACACGAACTGTACTTTCACTGTTGATGCACGAGAGGGAGCATTTGAGCCCTTTTCAGCTCCACTCATGCCCATCTTCTACTCCTTTAAACAATTGCACAAGTACTGCAACAGGACGCATAGTCTAAACTCTAAAGACAAAGACAGGCACCCTCTCTCACACAAACTGTACTTCCACTGTTGATGCACGAGAGGAGAGGAGCATCCTGAATCTTTGCAGCTGTGTTTGTGCCCATTTTCTATGCCTTTTAAGGACTGTGCCATGCTCTCTCTCTCTCGCGCGCAGAGTTCAAGGCGAGTGGTAGGTCAAGTGCCCAAAGGAGTGAATTGAAAGGCTTGGCATTAATGCAACTGCATGAGCAACATGTTGTGTTTACTTCAAGTTCCAATCAAACCTGAATTCATGGACTGCTGCCTCCTCCTTATCAGAAAGTATTCAAGTTCCCAAATTGTAACAATTTAAGGTTTTAGGGTGGTAGGATTTTAGAGTTTTTGAAATAAAATTGTGGGTGGGGAAATTAAATTACATGTAGAATTTGTGAAATTTGGAAGAAGGTGGGAAAGAAGGAGCTCCCTTCAGTCCAAGTGTGGAGTGGAAGGGAAGGAATAGACTCCCGCATCATTCACTCATTCACATAATAGCTTAAGTTTCTCACTTCGCTACCGTGTTCGAATGAATGAGTCGGCAGCTAATTCGAACCCTAGCCATCCATGAGTGGACTGAAGGAAGCTCTTTCGAACACACTTTTTAATCTTGTTATTAAGAAATATTTTTTTTTTAAAAAAGAGAGATTAATAATTATTTGAAAAAAAAACATATATTATAAAAATAAAAACTTACAAGAACTTGCAAGTCCATAGAGCCATGCATGGAAATTTAAGATCAGAATAGAGTTAAAAAATCAGAATAAAATGACATAATAAGAAGAAGCTATTGAAAAGCATAAAAACTACTTCACAACAAGCATCAAGTTAATTAACAAGTAAGTTAACAATTAAAGTTCAATAAGAAACTGAAAAACATATGAATGAGTGCAAATGAATAGTTTTCAAGTACATATAAACAGCAATATATAACTCAACTAAACAATGAGCTAAAGTTAATTAGATAAAGACAACATATATATTTATTCTCTAGGGAAATTGGAGATCCATCCGGATCATAAATATTCAACTCAAAAAGATTATTTTCACCATGTACTTGTTGATCAAAACCCTAGATTGTAGGAAAGAAAAAGGTGAGAGGAACAGTTTTTACCAAAAGGATGAAGAACATACCTAAAGATCACAGTATTTGCTGTGTAGATCTATATATCAGAAACAAACCTCTTGGCCAGAAGCATAATTATTAGTACTTTGTTGGAGGTTTCTATTTGGTCTGCTAGAAGAAAACCCTAGGGTTTTGATCTAGAGGAATCCTTACAGATCTTCCCCTCCAGCCAAAACTGCACAGATATATGTTATTATATAGCAAGAAACACTTGTAATTAGTTTCTAAAGCAAGGAAAGCAGTTGCATATATTGAAGAGAAATCAAAGGACAAAGCTAAAGGTTTCATGTAGAAGGAGTAGAAGAAAGGATCAGATACATTTTTTTTTTTGTGAGTAGGAAGGGAGATATAGGGCATTCACATCTGAGGACTGGATACGAGAGAGAGAGAGAGAGAGAGAGAGAGAGAATAAAATAGATAAAATGAAGAAGACATGTGAGGTGGATTCATGATTAGTTCTTTGAGTTTGTCCTGGAGATGAGATGCAGTGATGGTCTGATGGATGGATTGCTTTGTGTCCAAAGTCTACAATGAGGCAGGGGGTGGTACTGTGTGCGCTGCCATTCTTGACTGTCTGTTGCATTTGAATTTTGGAGATAGATGATCTTTCTTTCACAATTGATGCACATTCAAAGATTAATTTTTAGAATCATTCCTACTGGAATGCAAACTCTGATTCTCTTATTTATCTAGGGTGATAAATGAATTAAATGTTCGAAGTAGATTTAGTGTTGGACTTGGTAAAAATTTATCTATGTTTGTTTAATACATACATGATCAATTAAATAAATCGACTTGGATAATTTATTAAACTAAATGAATTCAAGTCATGAACAAAAAGATTGTGAACTATTTATAAACTATTCACGAATAAGTTGGTAAATCGTATTTATTAATAAACTTTTATTAACATGATAAATAGATAAAAAAAATTTATATAATGAACCAAATAAATTTTAAAATGTAAAAATTTTAAATAATTAAATAAATTTGAATTGAGAACTTCATAACATCTAACGAACTAAACTCAAGCCATCCAAGCTCAAGTTTATAAAAAAATCATGTCAAACTTGAACAACCATGTCAATAGCGTTGATTTTAAACTCGACTCGACTTAACTCGATTACTTTATCATCAAACAGGTTTAAATATCATAAACCTGAGCTCGGTTTGACTCTTTATGGCCCTATTTTATTTATATTTGAGGATCATATAAAGGGACACTTTTGGTCTATCAATTTTTATAAATATGATGATGCATAATAAGCATAAGTAAAGTAAAGATAAATCAGTTTAGAGTGGATCAATTGAATTAAGATAGTCACGTGAGCTAATTCAGCTGAGTAAATTAATTGAGCTGAGGTGATTAGACTAATTGGCGTAATCGTCGGTTGAAATATCAAATTTGTCTAGCCAAGTAAGTCAAACATGAGAGAGCCAGGTAAGTTGATTGGATCGGTTGAACCTAGTGGATTAGGTAGGGTAGGTTAGATAGTTGATTGGGGCAAGACCATACAATTGAACCAAGTGAAATAGTTGGACTAATCAAAATGATTAAATAGTGAACTAGTTAATTAAGAATCATTATATGGCAAAATATGAGCAATTTGAATCATGAAAAAAAAAATCAAATCCGGACCTCATAAATCATAGAGAAATGGTTTAAAAAATGCCCTGGGGGTGTAGTAGCAGGATGCCTTTTTAATTTTCTAAGCATCTAAAAATTGAGTCTTAGTTTTGAAAAATTAATGAATGATTTTTTCTCAATGGACAGTTGATCTAAGAATATTGCACTAATGACCTACTCACTATGAACACTTTCCAATTTATCCTAGCGGCAGATAGGAAAATTTTATGGGATCGGACTGCTCATGTAACGCCCGTCCTTATCTACGCTCGGGACGTCGTTACTTATCGTACATAGTCTTGTTGTAAAAATGCGGAAGCGTTTTAAACTTTTTAAGACTTTATATTTTATTACCACTTATTCTACCAGGCTGTCCTTAAG